>APFE030753268.1:0-15930 GCA_000404065.3 Pinus taeda
TCTCATTTATCCTCAAAATCCTAAGTTAAGTTTTACCTATTAGAACTTAGCTTTACCCCTTCATTCACCTCACAAAATCATGTTAACCACTAATATATTATGTAGCTCCCTAACTCCCCCCTTTTTTCCGTAATTCTATTAGAATCTATGAAAATCTCCCAGAAACTATCTGTAAATACCCTCTCCCTAGCACTATAGCTATATATCCCTTCCTTGGGAAATATTAATCCTCAAGGGTTAGTATTAACCCTCAATCATCCTAAAACTATGGGGTTTGGCAAAAAACTATGGTTAAAAGTCAAAAAATCAAAATCCCCGCCCTTGCTAGAACCCTTTATCCCTTTCCGCTCTCTAAATTGTGTTTGTAATGTTTTTTTATTATTATTAAAACATTATTAAACGAAAAAATCCAAAACCTAAAGTTCATATCCCCCCACGCCTGATTTTAATTAAATTAATTAATTTATTGGGGCGAGTCCCCACTGCATTTAACACGTCGTCACCTCGCGATTGCCGCCCACCGCACGATCTTCCGCCCCGCCCATCCAACGGTGGGCGGTTGATCTTGCAGCAAACCTGCCCGACCTTTTGCGTCTGGGGGATGGGCGGTATTGCCGCCATACCCCTGCCACGCGTCAGGGAGACCGCTTACCACCTTCCCCCTGCGCTGACATCATGCCCCCGTCAGTGTGACGTCACCCAAGCCTCCATGTCGCCCCCGGCCACTGTGTCACCTTGTCCACCCTGCCACCATGTCACTGCTACCTGGGCACCCACGTCAACTGCCACGTCACCCATCCGTACCCGGGCCCATGATAACATCATCACAAAAAGCCGCCAATATGCCAAAAATGCATAAAAAGGCGTCAATTAACCGTTATTTTGCATTGTTTTCTACGACTTCTGGAGCTCCTCTGCATGAGAAATTCAACCTACAATGGTCACAAATCAAAAGCTACCTGCCAAAGTTGCTGCCACCTCCATTATCAACCCAAGTACCTGCAATTCCTCCAATTCAACTGGTGCAAACGCCTCTTACGCCATTAAAACCAGGTATTTGTCGTAGGCATCCTCTTTTATCCACTGTTCTCCTTTGCAATCCTACTTTCCTGCATAAAGAACTCAGTCAAAAGACCCACATTGTTAAATTCACCACTGAAATCTACTTAAAAAGCCACTGAAACCCCTGCGCGACGAATATCTCGAAGAAACCCGTGACCCTCTGTGAAATTCACCATTTTTCCACAAAGAGAAATTGAAGAAGCTGAGCTACCGGCTAGAAGGCTGAATTGACAATTCCCTCACCCCTACTAAAGGAATTCTCTGCAAGTAACCAGCTAACCAACTCAAACACACTCTGGTTCTTCAAAACAGAGTTCCCCACAGATTCATTAAGCCTGTAACAGCCTCCTTGCACTGCCAAACTACTCACTGCAAACAGAGATCAATAAGCCATTTCCTCAACAATCACATCAAGCTTGAAATACAGTAAGCATCCAGCTAAAACAAGACAATGGCCACTCCAGCTGCTCTGGATGTACTGCCTATAAATCCACCTAACAGAGAACTAGAAGCTATGCCACTGGTGGACAGTGATGCCCTCATCACAGACTTTGTGGCAGAGAGAAGCCACTTGCAAACATATTTCTAGCTAAGAAATAGTCACTTGGACAACAGTGACTTGTATGGCATCTGGGAATCCAATCTGCCCACCTACTTCCTGCCTTCTGTGAACATTTTCCCTGAAGTCATCCACCTCTATGTAGAAAACTACGACCAGAAACTCAGGGCTGTGAGGTCTCCATCTGGGAGCATCCTTTTTTATATAACTCCAGATTCCATCAACCAGGTGCTGAACTACAAGCAGACTCAGCTGCTATACTCCTTCTCCATGAACTACTTGCTAGATGAGGGCTCCAAACTCTCTAGCATAGACATTGCTGCAATAGCCAGGAAATTCATGAAGGTAGACTGCCAACCTTCTGGGCCACCTCCTTTTCCCTATGCAGATTTCAATGAGGTTGGCAAGCTGCTGGTAGACATGCTAACCTTCGTGTTGGGGTTCACTACAAATAAGCATGTTGATCTAACTGTGCTGGTCATTCTCTCAACATATAGCCTTGTGAAGCCCCCTGCTATGAAATACAATTATGCCAAATACATTGCCAATAAGATACATGATCAATTGACAAGACTGAAGAGGGAGGGAATATTCAAATATTCCTCATACATCTATCACTTATTCTTGTACTACCAAACAGATTGCTTCCAGTGCTCAATCAAGAAGCTAGACTCAGAGGGTGAGAGGAGGTCTGTGATCTTCTGGTCTTCAGTTTTCTACCAAGTCCAGAATTCCCCCTACTCATACTATGAATTCATTGATCAGTTTGTGTATCCAGTCACATGCCTCTTAAAGAGGACCCCTCCTATCAGATTGTCCAAGGATATGCAAAAAATCTTGCAGCTATCCAGGAGCTACAAAATTTGTGATTGGTACTTGTACCAAAATCATACTATCATCAGAATTTATGGTTGTGAGCTCTGTCCCTACAGGCTCCCAAAATATGTGCCTATGAGGCTATTTTCCCTAGAGTACTACAGACAACCTATAAACTTTGATCTGACACACTTTCACAGTGCCAAGAGAAAAGCCAACCTAAAGTTCAGGGACCACCTAGGCCCATTTGTCATGAACAAAAAATATGGTTGGCAAGAAGCTGATCAAATACTAGGACAACAGCTCAAACTCAAGAGAAGCTTCTGGTGGGTCCCTTATGACCCTGAAGGCTTCATTAGTGCCAGGAGGGTCAAATATAGGCTGCTAGCCTATAATCATTGCCCAATCCCTCAAATACAGCACTTTGCTAATCAAGATGAATGGGTGCCTGAGTCAATAGTAGAGGAATTGACTCAGGAAGAAATAATGGAGGAGACTGTAAAGGACTTGGAAAAAACTCTTGACTTAGACTCTTGTCAACAGGTCTTGTTCAAGCAACCAGTCCAAGCAGGAGAAGGCACCTCTACTGCTCCAGCTGCATAAGACATCCAGCAGGCTACAACAACAACAACTACAACAAAGGGAAAGGAGAAAATGGATGAACAACAAGAGGTAGAGACAGGGCAGCCTAGCACATCAAAGGATCAGCAATCAGAGCAGGCCCCTCCATAGCAAACTGAACAAATTCAAAACCCAGTTTTGTAGACTCCTCTCAATGATGAGAGAGGGAAAAAGAGAGACAGAGAGGAGATCACACCTCCAACAGGGTCATCACAACAACCAGAGGCCAAGAGGCCGAGAGTAGACCCTGAGGCAGAAGAAGGAGACATAAGTGAAGAACTGGCAGAAAGCCACAACAAAGAAAGGCAAACAAGCCAACAGACTGCCACTAGCTCATTTCAGCTAGAACAGGCCCAGCAGCAGACCATAGAGGTGTCCTCCTCCACACAACAGGGCAAAAAGCCAGCTACAGTTAAAGAAGGCTTCAAAGAGATCAAGGTACAAAATGAGTTGCTAATGGTGCAGCTCTATGAGCAATTCCTGAATACAACCCGAGCCAAAAAGCAAAGATTAATGGTTGCCTATGATCTAAAGGAAGAAAAGATTATCTGCACTCATCTGAAGCCCAAAGTACCACATCCAAAGACCACAACAGATTACTACAGGACAAACCTAGAGGTCTTTGCTAAAGACATACACCCCATGGATCAGATTGAGCTACACAAACAGACTGGGGAGATGGTGTATGCAACACTTGCTGACAGCGCAATGCTGGCCCATCAGCTAAAAGAAGCCTTGAATAACACCAACAGGCAGCTTGATTATGAAAGGCTGTCCTCCTATTCAAAAGAGAACATAATAAAGACTCTGGAGGATATAATTGTAGATTTGGGACATGACACAAAGGACCCAAAGGGTGTTAGAGCCCTTATAAAGAAGAAAGAGGATGATATTGCTGCATTGAGAAGACAGGCAAAATTGCCTCCTACCATCCATCCTGAAACAACAGAGCTAGCACAAGAGAAGCAGGTGGATAATGCCATGGAGCCGCTGCTGGTCATGAACCAAAGGATACTACAAATGGAGGCAGAGTTAGAGAAAGCTCTGTAGGACAAGCAAGGGGAATCAGCCTCCCAGCCCCCTCAAACTTCAACAAATCTTGAACCTGCCCCTCCAACACAAGCAACATCAGCCCCTCCTACTGTTCCAACACCTACTACAGCTACATCAGCAACAGGAGCAACAGTAGAAGCAACAGCAGCAGCAGAATCCAGCATGGGCATGGAGGAGTTGATGAAGGCTGTTAAAGAGCTGGAAACTCAAGTCACTGAAATAAACGCTGCCAAGGAAAAACTGGCCAAGCTGGAGGCCAGTTATGACAAATCAAAGATGACAGTGGCAGAAAAGCATAGAGAAATAAATGCCTTGGAGGCCAAAGTGAAAGCTCTAGAAAAGGAGCTGATGCTAGGTAAAACCCTAGCAGAAATCAAAAAGATTATTTGGGCCAAAATTGGCCAATCCATACAGGACCAATGGAGGTCCATTCAAGCAATTTTTGAACAAGTGGAGCTAATAGAAATAGCTCATGTAGAGATTCAGAGAGCCAGGACAACCCTGGGAATAATGCCTGAGCAAGCCACCAAAATGATTCATTTCCTGAATAACCGCACCAAAGAGGAACTGGCTGCTCTACAAATAAGCAACAGAACAGATACAATCCTCACAGCCAAAAAGGTATTGACCTTGAGGAATTTTTCTCAGACATTCGAGAGGAAGTGTCAGGAGATGAAGGTAGAAATAGATGAATTTAGAGCTAAGATGGCTATTCTACAGGACAAAGGACTGCCAAGCCTAGTGACTGGCACAGGGCAGCTGCTGTCATATAATCAGTATATGACAAGGATCAACAACTATGTTGAAAACCAGATCACTGCATCCAGCAGCTCCACAGAAGAAGCAGGGCCTCCCTCTGGACAAACCCTCTATAACAAGCTGGAAAATCTATTCTTCATTGAACATGAAATAAATCATCTATTTGAGGTGCCTCCCAATTTCTACAGACATACAGAGGCAGATGAAACAGTGGTAAAAATGAGGAGGCATCAGCTACCCCCAGCTGATTGGTGGCAAGCAATGCTGGAGATTTTGCCCAGATAATGCCACTTTACTTTTTTGCCTTTTTTGAAGAAAATCAGAGTTTACAGGTCAGCAGGAAGATCAGCATATAGGTACATCAAGTGGCCGTACAGGTGACTCAGCAATGCACCCAAACAACAGGCTAAATCAACGTAGAGTTAAAGGCATAGCTACAACCTACTTTCCAGAGCCATAAAGTCAAAACTGTCTGACAGAAAAAATATCGGCTATCTCAGTATTAAAAGCTATATTTATGTTGTCATTTACTTTTTGTAAGAGAGTTGGTGGTGCAATTTATTGCACCATAACTCTCTACTAAGATATTTTATACCCTATGTTTGTATATATATCCCCTCATATAACGCATTGAGGGTCGGTTGTAGTGAAATTCTTTCTGAAGAGCTCTGTTGTATTCTGAAGACTTTTTGATAATAAAATTTGCTGATGGAGATTTCTGGTTCCAACGCTGTCTGAAGATGGATATGTAAAGCCCTGTTTTGTTGCAGAATTCCTGTGTCATGTTCTGAATCAATAAGTTTCTCCTAACTGTGTATGTGTTTCCTGTGTATCTCATAACTCTTATGTTTTCATAATCTTAGTAAGTAGAGAAAAAGAATAGCCTAGGATTTGTTTCAAACACCCTATGCTCAATCTCTATTTCTAAATATGTTTTCTTCTGGATTAGCCATAGATATGAATTCTTAATTGCTTATGTCTGAACTTTTCCTGTCATGCTGAATACTGTTTAAAGAATTCTTAACTGCTCTTAAGCAATACCTTCATGTTTCTTCATTTAGCATAGTGAAAGATTCTTAATTGCCTTTCACTCACTAATTCCATAATTTCATCAACAAATCTGATAAATTGCTTCACATATGCCTAACTTGCTCTGCAGCAACACTGTGTTTTTATAAATCCACTTTCACAAGCACAAATACCTCAACTCCATTGCCCAATGGAACAAACTGTCCTGTAATCTGTATCTCAATTCTATTTGAATTCACCAACCCACCAAATTCAAAACAAACAGTGCATCATAACTAGCCTAAAAACATTCATCAAACAAATCTAAACTATAAAGAGAGAGCCCTCTCTGGTTGCAGGTAGGCTAGGACCTGTAACTAAAAGATTGGTTAGTGGTTACCTCGGCCGTATTCCCTTTAGGAAGCAGGGAACAACCTGAGTGATAACAGAATGGTCAATACTAAAGGATGTGGCAGACAGAAGATCATTCATGGGTCTAGCGGGATATTATAGGCAATTCGTAGAAGGTTTCTCTAGGGTGGCATACCCTATCACCTCTTTGCAAAAGAAAGGAAGGGCCTTTAAACGGACCCCTGACTGCCAAAGGATTTTTGACCAGCTCAAACACCTACTCACCACTGCTCCAATTTTAAGTATTGTTGATCCTAACAAAGAGTACATGGTATGTATGGATGCAATAAATGAAGGAGTGGGTGGCATGCTAATGCAAGAAGGCAGGGTTATAGCCTATGAGTCAAGGAAGCTCAAGGAATACAAGCAAAAATACTCTGCTTATTATTTGGAATTAACAACACTGATTTACACCTTGAAAATGTGGTGACACTACTTGTTGGGCAAGAGATTTCTGCTATTAACAGATCATCACAGCCTGACAAACTATTTTACGCATACCACCTTAAACATTAGACAAGCTCGATGGGTTGATTTCCTAAGCGAATTCGATTTTGAAATCAGACATTTGAAGGGGAAGGAAAACTGAGTTGCGGATGCCCTAAGTCAAAAAGTAAACTTCTTATATGAAATTTCTTTTAGTGAGTCACATACTACTTTCTATAAGCAAATTCGTGAAACAAATAAGCAAGACTTAGTGTATAAACATTTCTAGCAACAAGCAAAATTGGAAAACAATGATGAGTAGCAAATGGGATACGAGGTTACTCCAAATGAACTGCTTACTTATAGGAAAAGACTATATGTACCTAATCAAAAATCACTTAAAGATTTGATTTTTGATGAATATCATAAGAGTCCTTATGCCGGGCACCGAGGGTACCAGGAAATGATTTATGTCCTTAGAAAGGATTTCTTTTGGCCCGGAATGAAGAAAGAAGTAGCAGAATATTTAGGGTGTTGTTTGGAGTGCCAACAGATTAAAGCAGAACACCAACACCCAACGAGGTTGCTTCACCCACTAACTATTCCTAAATGGAAGTGGGAGGCTATATCTATGGATTTCATCACTGGTTTACCTAGATCAAAAAACATAAACAACTCTATTATGGTGGTTGTTTATAAATTGAGCAAATCCGCCCATTTTATACTCGTTCAATCCACTTATAAAGCAGTATAAATTGCTAATATTTTCATGTGAAATATTTTCAAATTGCATGGCCCACCCAAGGTGATAATTTCTGACCGAGATGTAAAATTCACATCAACCTTTTGGAAGGCCCTGTTTGAGGGATTGGGTACCCAATTACATTTCAGCACTGCATATCACCCTCAAATGGTTGGACAAATGTAAAGAGTCAATCAAGTAGTCGAAGACATGTTGCAAGCCTATGTGATGCAATAGTCCTCTAAGTCAGAGGATTACTTGCATCTAGTATAATTTTCATAGAGTAATGGGTATCATACATCACTAAAGATGAGTCCATTTGAAGTATTATAGGGGCATAAGTGTAGAACACCCTTGTGCTGGAGCGACCCAGAGGACAAACTAATGTTGGGACCGGATATGCTGGAAGAAATGGAGAATATGGTAAAAAGTGTACGAAATAATTTAAAAGCTGCTCAAGACTAGCAAAAAAATTTTGCAGATCAGAAAAGGATCTTCCGAGAATTCCAAGTGGGAGATCATGTGTACATCTGAGTACGAGCTAAGAAAAGTACCCTATAGTGGATCAGATGTACTAAGTTAGCACCCTGATTTTGTGGGCCTTTTCAAATTTTAGCCCGAATCGAGCCAGTGGCATACCAGCTCGCTCTACCCAGTCATATACATGTACACAACATATTTCATGTTTCTTTACTTAAGAAATACATCTACGATGCTAAACATATAATTAATTGGTAGGAGATTCAGGTGAGCCAATTCAGTCGGACTCTAAAAGGCAGGCTGTCAAAAACATAAATAAAATACATATATATATACACACACACACACACACACACATGTACGTAATTATTTCATCTGAAACTTTGACAAAGTTCTGTTTTCTTATATTTCAGGTTGAACCAGAAGGAGAGTTCTTGGTAGAACTAGTGGGTATACTCAATCGGAGAGAACAAACACTGTAGAGACGAGTTATCACCCAAGTTAAAATTTAATGGTAGCATTTTGGGCCTGAAGAAGCCACCTGGGAAGATGAGCAAACTATGAAGGAAGCTTACCCACATTTATTCTCATAGAGGAACATAGGGACGATGTTCAATCTTAGGCGGGGAGATGTGATATCTTGATTAAATGTGAACATTCTTTTATTTACTGCATATTTAAACAAACTGGAAAATGATTTAAATTTTGTTAACTAATAGAATTATGTTTTTGGAAATTGTTAAAAGAAATGCAGTGCTGGAATTTAGAAAAGAAAGGTGATTTAACATAATTCCATGAAAAGACATCTGGCAATAGATGATGGGTGTAATTCCCATCGATAGTTAGGGTGGGCAGTTGTCAACCCTAACTACTCCTAGAGAATGGTTTTATCCCAAAAGATCAAGATGATGGGGATCTGAGATCAGGAAGGGGAAATGAACCATGAAGGAGGGAATAACTGTGCTGTAGGGATAGGAAGGAACTGTGGAAGTTAAGTCTAGTTAGGAACAGATAACTATTACAGATAGTTTCTAGAAAAGAAGACCTGGAAACACATAGCTCGGGGGGAGACAGGCGTTGTGGCGCAAGTCTCAAGGTTGGGAGGCAAGACGAGTTAACATATTTTTCATTGCTCAGATAACCAGATAAGTATTAAATATGGAGATATTATGTTCTGTTATTAGCCGATACTAAAGTTATTTATGTCCAGTTTAACTGATAATAGGAGTTATTAAAATTTATATAAGGTATAACAGATGCTGGAGTTAATTCAGTTCTAAATGTAGAATTAGTATATTTATTCCATGTCTGCCAAGTATTCCATAGGATTACAGAAGCTTTAAATACTATTTATTCCATGATTGTTAAGTATTCATTAAGATTTCCAGAGCTTTGAATACCTGTACATGTACAATATATCAAATTAAATTAAGAAAAAATAATATTCATTTGCAAACTATGAAGAAATATCCATAACTATATGGGAATGTCTAACAGAAAGAAATACTCAGCTCGGGTTCCGAGCATGGTAGGAAACATGGAAACGAAACTGAGACTAGACTAGATGAAATCTTCTTTGATATGAAAATAAAATACAACATCCAAGATGGTTGAAACAGACAGAGAATTACTTGAAACACTAATGGAAAATAGAGAACATAACAAAGGGACTTAAGCCCTACAGAAATATATGGCTTCAACTACACTTGTCTCTTGTTAAAGAACATAGCTCGAATGAACAACCAATCAAAGGCTATCTCAACATTCTTAGGAAAAGAAAGCTCTTGATAAGCATTACATATATGAATATAGGAAAATTCTTGAGTTTTCTCGATAATGTCGTTATGATATTACAGTAGCAAAAACCATAGTAATACATTGCAAGAGTAAAATTTTGGGAATTTATAGAATTTATAATTAAGAAGCACTTCTTGTACAAAATATAGCAGATAACAAAATGTACATCCAAACTACGCAAAGGTCCATCAACTTCTCCATAAGAAGAAACACAAAACTGTAATAACGAAAAATAAGGGAACAATGGTTGACCACCAATCTGTTCACATAAGTATAATTCCAAATCAGTCAAATACCCAGACAGCAGTTCCAAGACTCCAAATGGTCGAACCAATATCAAATACCATAGGACCTATCCTGTTTGCTTAAATAGAAAGAACACAAATGGGAAATAACTATTCCGTGTGAAGAGTTCCTTCAAGACCAAACCTTGGCAGTTTGGCACAGTCCTCAAATTGGCAAAGAGACCCAGAATCCTGTCAAAAGGATTTCCAATGATTCAACCAAATCTGGAATGAGCCATTCCAAGGAAAAAAAGTGGCGTAACCACACAATTGAAGGAAAATAGGTCTACGAATCATCCCATAAACCATGCATTAAACCTCAGAGTTAATATAGACTATGTCTCATACCTAGAACATGTCAAAGGAGCATTCGAAAGCAGCGACGGTTGGAAGGAATCCACCAGGGCCGAAGCCTATGAACCCTAAACAGAACAATGCAACAACAGTCAGAACCCATAAAATATGATGGCTCGCGAAATTAATAAGGGGTTACAAGAATTAAAAAGCCTTTACTTACCCAGGTAACTGTCAAGTTCCTCCATCTCGTCGAGGAGCCCCCTGGGCATACCCTATTTCACCATGACGGATTCTGAATACAAATGGAGATAGTAAGACTCAGAAACAACTGAACTAGCTTGTTCAAACATTCCAAACTCAACAGAGACAAGGGACAGAGCGAAACTCACAATGGAACCCTCAGCCAACATAAGGAGTTGAATTCCCTCTCTGCAAGAATGTTAGTAGAACCCTCCACAATAGAAAGGTCGACAGAAAAACCCCACTCTACTCCAGACACCGGCTTAAGGTTACCTTTCTCAACCCACATCATCGGATGATTAGGGGTAAGGAGAACTATCGATGAGGCATGGTCATCCACATGGTAGGAGGATAGCTATAGTCTAGGTTGAAGACCCGTGAAGGAGTGGCCTCGCATTCCTAGGCAGGGACCAGAACCCTTTAATGTTTACCTTATGGGTATTTTTACCAGCGTACAACTCATAGTACTCCAACATGTATCAATTTAAACAAAGATAATTAATGGTTTAGAGTAGGGTTTAACGATTTCCAATCAGTCTTTAAGAATTACAACTTCGTAATGCGACCACTAAACAGGATATAGGTATTGACCCTTATAATGAATGTGTATGGATGAGTTATGATTTAAATCCCTGAATATTATGCAAATGTAAACAACAGTCCTTCCAAGTAGTCAGCAAACTTTGGTAAATTTTTTTATTTTATGTATATGTATATCATTAATTACTATGGATGTGTGACATATGGTATCAAAGTAGCTCAGATTGCTAAAATGAGACCTCTGGGATTAAGAAAATAACAAAATTTTGTGATATGCACGTACGAAGCAAGAACATCTAATATGAGGACAATAGTTAATCCACCACTCAGACCCTTTTAGGAGGGAAATCCTGAAGTGTGGATGCAGCTGGGCGAGGAGCCACAAAAAACTGGCACAGATATTAGGGATACAGTACATGAGTTAAAGGATAAAATGGCCCAACTACGAGCGGATAAAGAAATGTTAATGTAGGAACAAGAGAAAATCATGAAGAGTCTATTAGGTATACAAAATAATCGGCCACTAGTTCCCACCCTCGAACATAGAAATGAATCAGGGGAATAAGAATTCTGAACTGAAGATGTGGAAACCGGTGGCGGAGAAGAGAATCATGAAGAGGAGTCAGATAATGTGTCCAATAATAGAACACATAAGAGGCAGAAAGTGGAACTACAGGGTGAGCTTCAAAAAATAAAACCCCCTCTCTTCGATGGAGAAGAGGAAGAAGTGGTTGAAGCATGGCTCATAAATATTAATAAATACATCCATCTATACGAATATGACCAGAATCTGAAGGCCTGCTTTGCTATTTTTCAACTACAGGGAAAGGCCAGACTATGGTGGGAGGAGGTAAAGACTGTACGAGGGTTGTACGAAAAAAAGTATCACTTGGGAAAAATTCCAAAGATATTTTAAAGAAAAATATCTAACAAAGGATTCTATGATGAAAAATCTAAAGAATTCATGATCTCCGACTAGGACAAATGCCCATGGACGAATTCATAACTAAGTTTACCTCATTTCTCTGATACGTGCCATACATACGTGAAGAAAAGGCAAAGGTACATTGATTTATCAATAACTTGCCCCTATTCATGTAGGAATGACTAGACCATGGACGAGCTGATCCACAAGGCACGAATTTTCTATCAGCAGAATAGGCCAAAAGGAGACATGAGCAAGAAGTGGAATGATAAGAAAGGAAATAAATTTGTTTCCAATCAAAAAGGGAACAAAGGTTCTTGTAACAAGGGGATGTATAAAGGACAAAATAACAAAATTTTTAATAAAAATCAGAATAGATTTACAGTACTAGGCGAAGCTGGAACTTAGGAGCAGCCAGGAAAAGCTGGGGTGGAACCGGCTAGTAGGCCCCCAGTGCAGTGTTGGGGATACGGAGGCCCGCATTATATCAAGAACTACCCACAACACAGAGGAGCAGATCTGATTTCTCAGTTGCAAGAAGCCTCTATAGTGGGAGATGTTGCAAGGAGTCTTCCAAAACTTAATGCAGCCCTCGAAGACCATCAAGCAGAATTTTAGCCAACAATGATTGAGTTTGAAGGTAAAATTTTGGACCAAGTTGTGTCTATTTTAATTGACCCTGGGGCTACTTTGAGTTATGTTAGTCTTAAGATTGCAGAACAATGTAAATTACACACAAAAAATTTTAAAAACTCATGGTTTGTACAACTAGCCATTGGAGCCAAAAGAAGAGTTTTGGCCAAAGTTAGTAATTGTCTGCTAGTGTTAGCTAATCAATCTATCAGGGTAGAACTGAATGCACTACCATTAGGGTCATATGATGTCCTTATTGTTATGGTCTGGTTAGAGAAACATTGGTCCCTTATAAACTTCAAAACTAATACCATTAATTTTCGAGATGACAAGGGTGAAAGACAAGAAATGCAAGGCATTCAGAAGCCTTTTCAAGTAAGATCGGTGACAACATCTCAGCTAGCGAAAAGCATAAGAAAAGGCTGTCATATTTTCACCATATAGGTAGGATATGTTGACTTTAAGGAGAAAACTGCTGCTCTATAGAATATACCAGTGATACGAGACTTTCTAGATGTCTTCCCCAAGGAAATCCCCAGTTTACCTCCAAAAAGAGAGAGATTTTATAATCAAGCTGATTCCAGGAGCTACCCAAGTCTCCTGAGTCCCTTAGCCCAAATCAACAGAATTAAAAATGTGACTACAGGAGCTACTAGATAAGAGGTATATTTGACCTAGTGTTTCTCCTTGGGGAGCCCCGGTACGGCACATTTCGAATGTGTATGGACTATCGTGAGTTAAACAAACTGACCATTAAAAATAAATATCCCCTACCTCACATAGACAAACTGTTTGACCAAGTTAAGGGGGAAACCATTTTCTCTAAGATTGACCTCTGGTTAGGCTATCATCAGATTTGGATAAAGGAGGAGGATATAGCTAAAACTACTTTCAGAACTCGTTATGGGCATTATGAGTTCGTAGTACTGCCTTTTGGGTAAACTAATGCACCCACAACATTCATGTCTCTCATGAACAACATATTTCATCAATAACTGGACAAGTTTGTGTTAATATTTATTGACAAAATATTGATCTATTCCTGGAGCATTGAAGAACATAAGGAGCACCTTCGCATTGTGTTAGCGCTCAAATCTACCTTAGGCTGAAATAAGGTAAAACTCAAGGCTACATCAAACCACGCTTAGCCTCGTAGCTAGCCCTACAAGGACAGGAGAGGGCTCTCTCCAGTCAATCTCGATAAAATGAGCAATAGGGTGCGAGATGAATCTAGAATGGGAATTGATTTTAGGCTAGTAAAGAGATAGGAAAGTTTGATTTTGATTTTTTGGGTTTTTTGTTGGAGAAATGGGGAAAAAAACAATTTTGGGTCTGGGGATAAGGCTAGATCTTTGCAGAATTCGAGTTGGGGCGAGGTAGGCAGTAGTCTTAATGCTTTTTGATTAAGTGTATGGATGGATCAGAATGAAAAGGAGCTGAAGAGAGCAAGGGAGAACATGGATCCTCTCCAAACAGGTGAAAACATGTAAAACTAAACAAATTCAAAGGCAGAGCACTGAAATCAATGGATTCAACCTCATTTACTCATTCATTTAGTTTCAGAAGCATAAGAAGGGAATGGCATACATTAAACATGAAAGAACTTAAAATAAACTGCGAGAAAACACCATCAAGAACTGAAAGCCACAAGAATCCTAATAGGTGCTGCAAAACCTCTAATCTTTCCTTAGCCAAAATATGAAAAATATGTACAATACTGTGCCAAAATCTTTCCCAAGAGTCCAACCTCTCCAACCTCTGAAAATGATTGAAAAATTACATCATATAGACCATCCTAACCCCTTTCCATGCATTTAGGGGTCGAGCTTCTCCTTTTAGGAGAAATTTGAACTAATTCCAAACATGGAGCTGAAACTAGGCATCCAAACAACCTGCCTCTAAAAGAAGGGAAACTGATTCATTTCATTAAATTTTTGCTATTTTTTGAATGAATCATCTAGAATAGGTAAATAAGTGCCAAAGTTACATGATATACATCAAATTACATCAAGATAAGTCAAATATTACATCAGAAGGTGAAACTAGTGAAAACTGGCCGAATTTCTGAGCTGGAAAATGAAAAATTGACCAAAAATCTATATGCGTAGCACGCCTGAGCCATACACGTAGCGCGTCTTTCAGCCTGATTGTGAGGCACTTCCTGGCATCCAAATTGAGCGCATGATAGCGCGTTGGAAAGCCATGGATGTTGGCTATCCCGCCCAAGTGGAATTTCCAAATTTGGAGCTCATTGGCCTTGTTAAAAATCAAATCTCCCAAGACTAGGCAAAATGTGCCAAATGAGGCTGCCCCAAGGCAGAGTGTTGTTGCAGTCAACTTTTGAATCCATTCCTCAACTCCAAATTGAGCTCATGATAGTTCATTGGAAAGATAGTTTTGGCTAGGTATCCTTTGACTCATCAAGAAAGTTATTTGGCCAACCAATCTAGGAGAAAACTTGATTTTTCCAAGGTCACTTCAGAGGTGCATCAATTCTCCCAAGGCGATTTTATTTTTGACATTTCTCTAAAACCATGACACCTGTGTAAAACATGAAGGAGGTTTTTCTTCCTTGGCCGCTTGTGGACAAAAAAATCTCTCAGTTTTTCAAAATTCATCTTTGATTGCTCTGGAACATCTTTTGAGTGAAACTTATCCCGATGTGTGAAATAAGGGATTTTGTCAAAATGAAGCGAAATGAAGGGGATAAGGGGCTTCTAAATTCTTGGGAAAATTTTTGGAAGTAGGGAGGGATGTTAGGAAGCAGGGGAAAGTGGCATCTCAGAGATCGAGTGAGGGGAAGGGGTCCAAAAGGGAAAAACTCAGGCCTAGCCTAGAAAATTGCCAAGTTGTGGCAAGAAACTAGGGTTTGTGCAAAAATGAGGAATTTGGGGGATCTCGGTGATGGGAAGTGTTTAATAAGATACATTAATGATAGGGGAAAGTGTATAAACATCAGGATACAAGTTTTGCTAATGATTTGACCATTCAAGAGAAATTGCCTTCAAAACCCTAGGAGAGGGAAATGAACCTTGCCTAGGCGCAACTGAGGGATGAACAAGGTGTAAAATGATCCAATGGAACCTGACATGATGATAACAACCTTTTGAATGATGATAGACTCAGTTGAATGGTGACATGGACCGACATTTGGACAACTTTGAAAGGAGTGAAAGCAAACCCTAGACCTAATGCATAGTGACCAAATTTTGCTTGAAGACTCACTAAAATGACAAAATTTGATTTTGACACCTTAAAATCACTTGTAAGAGCATGT
>APFE030753268.1:16868-95642 GCA_000404065.3 Pinus taeda
CTTGACACCTTAAAATCACTTTGTAAGAGCATGTTTGATCACTGAAGGAAGGCTGCAAAGACTGACACTAACATTGGCTCCAATGGGGATGGTAGCTCCTGGAGGTGCCAAGAACAGCAGATCTTTGGGAGAGTAGACCAGTGCCTTATCCATTGGGCAATGGAATCAAAAACTCAAACTGAAATGCATGACTGAAAACTGATGACTTGACGACAAAAATTGACTCTCACTCAACTAAGAACTGACTCGATACTTAAACACAACCGAAAAACTGGAAATATTCTCAATATGAAACTTATTCAATACAACCTACTCTAATTTTTCCATTCATCACCTAATCAAGTGAAATGGAACAACCAATGTAACCATGTAAGCATCCTGGCTACTGTTTGATTTCTTCCCACATGCTTTCTGATGCGCAGGAAAAGGAAAGAATCGAAAGGCAACTCCCATGGAAATTTGAACTCAAGCTGACTGCTAATAAACTTGCAAAGCACAAATTGACTGGATGACTGCAAGAATACTGCGAAAGGATCTTCATAAACATAGCTCTGGTCCAAGTAATCTTCATAGCTGGATATCAAGACTTCCCTCACATTTGTGCTGTGTTTCTTTGGTGATTGCAGCAAGCTATCAAAAGGATCCTGAAATTCATGAAAAACCAAACTTCGTTGCTGATTACAAATAGAAAAAAAGTCTCCTTCATCAATCTCCTCATATGACTACAAACCTTGATGAGGGCTTTGTAATGAAAAATTTGTTAAACAAGAGAATGAAGGCGACCTTTGAAGAAGATTATCATCAATATTCTTTTCCGGCACATGGTTAGCTAATGAAGGAAAACTTTTACAGCAAACATCATCCAACACACGTGCAATAGGATCATCAAAAACTTGAGAAGACTGTTGTAATGTATCCATTGAAAATGTATGACATCCTTCTAGCTGTTCATCTTTTTCTTGAGGGATTTTACGAAGATTCTGCCTTATAAACTGAAATGCTTCGAAACAAAATTGTATATAATCTTCCTGCATCATCAAATCATGTATTTCATCTTCCACACCTTCATCTGTAATCTGCCCTTCAATTTCATTTGGTGGCTACAAATCTAATGCTACAGGCTGCTCAAGAATTTTGTTATTTGTCTCATCCTCAACATTAACACTGAGAGATTGTTGATTTGTTATAGGCTGTTCATTTGAAGACTTACTATGCAATCTACCCTTCAAAAACTGAAATTATTCAAAACAGAATGGTATGGAGTCACCTTGAATCATTAAATCATGTGTGTCCACTTCCAAGTCTTCAGCTGCAACTTGACAATCAATGGCTTTCGGGGGTTGCAAATCTGAATATGAGAAGTCTTGAACAAAATTTTCATTGCTCTCAATATGATTCAAATCAAGACTTGTTGACATTTGATTTCAGATTGCATGGTAGTTATCTCTGATGAACTGAAACGAATCAAAACAAAAAGGCAAAGATCCTTCACTTACTTCAAACTTTGAAGCAATTTCCTCATCATTGTCATAGTTGATATGCATTGGTTGATCACTGTATTCGAGCTGCTAAAAGTGAACTTCCTCCTCGCACAAACTAGCTGTTGATTCGTCTGCAAGATTAGCTTCTTTTTGGAGAACATAATCATCATCATACTGATCAAACTAAGGCAATTCATCATCAAACATACACATCATATCAGCAGCTCTCTCTTCTTCACAATGATCTATAAAACAATCACTATGACAACTGGGATCAGAAACAAAATGTTTTGGGTCAGCCGCTTGTTCTTGAATGTCACTTTCATTTTTTGCGCTCATTTTCTGCACCATCTCTTCTACTGCATTTATGAAAAGATCAAGCTTTTCCTCTGAAAGTGTCAGCGGCTCTAAAATATTCTTCTTTTCTTCTTCCTTCAACCTTGCCCTCAAGATCAACAAATGAGCCTCTACATTCACTACCTTGTTCTGCATCTTGTGGAGTGTTGCAATATTCTTTTCTCTCAGCTGAAACTCCATTTCCGGATCAAAGGCACTCGGGTAGTGCAAGAGAGTAGATCTAGGAGAAGGTATTATATCAACTGGCATCAAATAATAAACTTGGTTAAATCTGGCAGAAAATTGTTGTACTGTCTCCCCTCGCATTCTTTTCAGCTGATTATACTCTTCTATAATAAGGAAAGGATTTTGTCCAATCATCCACCTGTCAAGGAAAACTTTGACAAACTTCTGGAAATCTGTGATGCTTGCATCAGGCAGGGATTTGAACCAACTCTTCACTTGGCCTTGCAAAGAAAGAGCAAAAAGCCTTATACTGACATCTTCTGCATCAACTTCAAAAAGATCTAGAAAAGAATCAAAATTCTGCACATGTTGCTTAAAGTTGACATTCTTACTTTCACCATCGAACCTCGGCAAGTATAGATCATAATTTTTGGGGAAAGCATGGAGAACAGAAGGTAAAACAAGAGGTTTATACCAATCTGGAATTTTACAAGGTGTAGGGGTATGTACAACAGGTATAGAATCAGTCTTGGTCTCTTGGGGCTCATCAATTTGAAGATGGTCATCACAAAATTTAGAAGAAGGGTCTTGATCAAGCTCAAAGGTATGCAAATCTTTGGTATTCACAATCTTCAAAGGGAAATAATCAACTGCAGGCTGAGGATCTCTTCTCAAATACAGTATACTTTGCAAAGCCTTCTTGACATTCTTAGGAAAAGAGAAGAAATAATTTATGACAACGAAAAAAATGTCTTTGATGAAATTCCAATTTGAATACCTGATCTGTCCATGTTGTCCTTTCATGTTTTTGCTAGTTGGGATCATCCTCCAGTGGAGTCTTTGGATCTGATCTCGAAAATAATCTAGAGTCGCCAGGTGAATGATTTCAGCCTTGCCAGTGTCTGATCGTTGTCCACCATCAACAATCAGATATGAACTCGATACATGTACTGGGGCAATTTATAAGTTAAGTGTTAAGATTACAAGCTAGACCGAAGATCGACTGAAGCAACGTTTATCTACTATGCACTTGCAGAGCAATGTGCAGTTCGAAGGCTGCCTGGCGTGACTTCAGACTCCATCTGTAGCTATAAATCAAATAACACTAACAAGCAAACCAGTTCTTCCCTAGTATGGTCGCCACTATGTTAGCGCTCAAGTCTACCTTAGGCTGAAATAAGGTAAAACTCAAGGCTACATCAAACCATGCTCAGCCTCGTAGCTAGCCCTACGAGGACAGGAGAGGGCTCTCTCCAGTCAATCTCGATAAAATGAGCAATAGGGTGCGAGATGAATCTAGAATGGGAACTGATTTTAGGCTAGTAAAGGGATAGCAAAGTTTGATTTTGATTTTTTGGGTTTTTTGCTGGAGAAATGGGAAAAAAAAAACAATTTTGGGTCTGGGGATAAGGCGAGATCTTTGCAGAATTCGAGTTGGGGCAAGGTAGGCAGTAGTGTTAATGATTTTTGATTAAGCGTATAGATGGATCAGAACGAAAAGGAGCTGAAGAAAGCAAGGGAGAACATGGATCCTCTCCAAATAGGCAAAAACATGTAAAACTAAACAAATTCAAAGGCAGAGCACTGAAATCAATGGATTCAACCTCATTTACTCATTCATTTAGTTTCAGAAGCATAAGAAGGGAATGGCATACATTAAACATGAAAGAACTTACAATAAACTGAGAGAAAACACCATCAAGAACTGAAAGCCACAAGAATCCCAACAGGTGCTGCAAAACCTCTGATCTTTCCTTAGCCAAAATATGAAAAATATGTACAATAATGTGCCAAAATCTTTCCCAAAAGTCCAACCTCTCCAACCTCTGAAAATGATTGAGAAATTAAATCATATAGACCATCCTAACCCCTTTCCATGACTTTAGGGGTCGAGCTCCTCCTTTTAGGAGCAGTTTGAACTAATTCCAAACATGGAGCTGAAAACTAGGCATACAAACAACCTGCCTCTAAAAGAAGGGAAACTGATTCATTTCATTAAATTTTTGCTATTTTGTGAATGAATCATCTAGAATAGGTAAATAAGTGCCAAATTTACATCATATACATCAAATTACATCAAGATAAGTCAAATATTACATCAGAAGGTGAAACTAGTGAAAACTGGCCGAATTTCTGAGCTGGAAAATGAAAAATTGACCAAAAATCTATATGCGTAGCGCGTCTGAGCCATACGCGTAGCGCGTCTTTCAGCCTGATTGTGAGGCACTTCCTGGCATCCAAATTGAGCGCATGATAGCTCGTTGGAAAGCCATGGATGTTAGCTATCCCTCCCAAGTGGAATTTCCAAATTTGGAGCTCATTGGCCTTGTTAAAAATCAAATCTCCCAAGACTGGGCAAAATGTGCCAAATGAGGCTGCCTCAAGGCAGAGTGCTGTTGCAGTCAACTTTTGAATGCCTTCCTCAACTCCAAATTGAGCTCATGATAGTTCATTGGAAATCTAGTTTTGGCTAGGTATCCTTTGACTCATCAAGAAAGTTATTTGGCCAACCAATCTAGGAGAAAACTTGATTTTTCCAAGGTCACTTCAGAGGTGCATCAATTCTCCCAAGGCGATTGTATTTTTGACATTTCTCTAAAACCATGACACCTGTGTAAAACATGAAGGCGGTTGTTCTTCCTTGGCCGGTTGTGGACAAAAACCTCTCTCATTTTTTCAAAATTCATCTTTGATTGCTCTGGAACATGTTTTGAGTGAAACTTATCCCGATGTGTGGAACAAGGGATTTTGTCGAAATGAAGCGAAATGAAGGGGATAAGGGGCTTCTAAATTCTTGGAGAAATTTTTGGAAGTAGGGAGGGATGTTAGGAAACAGAGGAAAGTGGAATCTTAGAGATCAAGTGAGGGGAAGGGGTCCAAAAGGGAAAAACATAGGCCTAGCCTAGAAGATTGCCAAGTTGTGGCAAGAAACTAGGGTTTGTGCAAAAATGAGGAATTTGGGGGATCTTAGTGATGGGAAGTGTTTAATAAGGTACATTAATGATAGGGGAAAGTTTATGAACTTCACAATACAAGTTTTTCTAATGATTTGACCATTCAAGAGAAATTGCCTTCAAAACCCTAGGAGAGGGAAATGAACCTTGCCTAGGCGCAACTGAGGCATGAACAAGGTGTAAAATGACCCAATGGAACCTGACATGATGATAAAAACCTTCTGAATGATGATAGAATCAGTTGAATAGTGACATAGACTGACATTTTGGCAACTTTGAAAGGAGTGAAAGCAAACCCTAGACCTAATGCCTAGTGACCAAATTTTGCTTGAAGACTCTTTGAAATGACAAAATTTGACCTTGGCACCTTAAAATCACTTTGTAAGAGCATGTTTGATCACTAAAGGAAGGCTGCAAAGACTGACACTAACACATTGTTCTACAAGTTTTAAGAGAACACCAGCTGTATGCCAAATAAAGCAAGTGTGATTTCTTTAAGGAACAAATCCAATCTTTGGGACATATTGTCACCAAGGAGGGAATCGCAGTAGATCCAGAGAAAATAAAAACCATCATGGAATGGTCAATACGAAAGGATGTGGCAGACATAAGATCATTCATGGGTCTAGCGGGATATTATAGGCGATTCGTAGAAGGTTTCTCTAGGGTAGCATACCCTATCACCCCTCTACAAAAGAAAGGAAGGGCCTCTAAATGGACCTCTGACTGCCAAAGGAGTTTTGACTAGCTCAAACACTTACTCACCACTGCTCCAATTTTAAGTATTGCTGATCCTAACAAAGAGTACGTGGTATGTACGGATGCAAGCAAGGAAGGAGTGGGTGGCGTGCTAACACAAGAAGGCAGGGTTATAGCCTATGAGTCAAGGAAGCTCAAGGAATACGAGAAAAAATACTCTGCTTATGATTTGGAATTAACGGCAGTGATTCACGCCTTGAAAATGTGGCGACACTACTTGTTGGGCAAGAGATTTCTTCTATTAATAGATCATCACAGCCTGACAAACTATTTCAAGTAGTCCACCTTAAATGCTAGATAGGCTCGATGGGTTGATTTCCTAAGCGAATTCAATTTTGAAATCATATATTTGAAAGGAAAGGAAAACCAAGTTGTGGATACCCTAAGTCAAAAAGTAAATTGCTTATATGAAATTTCTTTTAGTGAGTCATGTACTACTTTCTATGAGTAGATTCATGAAACAACTAAGCAAGACTTAGAGTATAAACATTTGTGGTAGCAAGCAAAATTGGCAAACAACCATGAGAAGCAAATGGGATAAGAGGTTACTCCAAATGAAATGCTTACTTATAGGAAAAGACTGTATGTAACTAATCAAAAATTGCTTAAAGATCTGATTTTTGATGAATATCATAAGAGTCCTTATGTCGGGCATTGCTTTTGGCCTGAAATGAAGAAAGAAGTAGTAGAATATTTAGGGCATTGTTTGGAGTGCTAGCAAATTAAAGGAGAACACCAACAGCTAGCGGGGTTGCTTCACCTACTGCCTATTCCTGAATGGAAGTGGGAGGCTATATCTATGGATTTCATCATTGGTTTACCTAGATAAAAAAATTAAACGACTCTATTATGGTGGTTGTTGATAAGTTGAGAAAATCCGCTCATTTTATACTCGTTCAATCCACTTATAAAGCGGTACAAATTGCTAATATTTTCATGCAAAATATTTTCAAATTGCATGGCCTACCCAAGGTGATAATTTCTGACCGATATGTGAAATTCACATCAGCCTTTTGGAAGGCCCTGTTTGATGGATTGGGTACCCAATTACATTTCAGCATCACATATCACCCTCAAATAGATGGATAGACAGAAAGAGTCAATCAAGTAGTCGAAGACATGTTGCAAGCCTAGGTGATGCAAAAACCCTCTAAGTGCGAGGATTACTTGCATCTAGTAGAATTTGCATACAACAATGGGTATCATACATCACTACGGATGAGTGCATTTGAAGTATTATACAGGTGTAAGTGTAGAACACCCTTGTGCTGGAGCGACCCAGAGGACAAACTAATGTTGGGATCGGATATGCTAGAAGAAATGGAGAATATGGTAAAAAGTGTACGAAATAATTTAAAATATGCTCAAGTCCGCCAAAAGACTTTTGCAGATCAGAAAAGGAGCTTCCGAAAATTCCAGGTGGGAGATCATGTGTACATCCATGTACGAGCTAAGAAAAATACCCTACAATGGACCAGATGTGGTAAGTTAACACCCCGATTTTGCAGGCCTTTTCAAATTTTAGCCCGAATCAGGCCAGTGGCATACAACTCTCTCTACCCAGTCATATACATGTACACAACGTCTTTCATGTTTTTGTAATTAAGAAATACATCTATGATGCTAAACATATAATTAATTTGCAGGACATTCAAGTTAGATGGTTCAGTTGAACTCTGAAAGACAGGTTGTCACAAATATAAATACAATATATATATATATATATCTACACACACATAATTCTTTTATCTCAGACTTTGACAAATTTTTGTTTTCTTATATTTCAGGTCGAACCAGAAGGAGAGTTCCTAGTAGAACAAGTGGGTATACTTGATTGGAAAGAAGCAACGTTGCGAAGACGAGTTATCGCCCAAGTTAAAAATCAGTGGCAACATTTTGGGCCTAAAGAAGCCACCTGGGAAGATGAGCAGACTATGAGGGAAGCTTACCCTCAGTTATTCTCATAGAGGAACATTGGGACGATGTTCAATATTAGGGTGTGGAGAAGTGATATGCCCCGTAAATGTGAATATTCTTTTATTTACCACATATTTAAACAAACTGGAAATTGATTTAAGTTTTGTTAATGAATATAATTCTTTCTTTGAAAATTGTTAAAAAAAATGCAGTGCTAGAATTTAGACAAGAAAGGTGATTTAACATAATTCCATGAAAAGAAATCTGGCAATAGATGATGGGTGTAATTCCCAAGGATAGTTAGGGTGGGCAGTTATCAACCCCAACTACTCCTAGAGAATGGTTTTATCTAAAAATATCAAGAGGATGGGGATCTGATATCAGGAAGGGGAAATGAACCATGAAGGAGGAAAGAACTGTGCTGTAGGGACAGGCAGTAACTGTGGAAGTTAAGTCTGGTTAGGACCAGATAACTATTACATATCGTTTCTAGAAAAGAAGACCTGGAAATGGCCAGCTCAGGGGGAGACAGGCGTTGTGGCGCAAGTCTCAAGGTTGGGAGGCAAGACGAGTTAAAATCTTTTTAATTGCTCAAATAACTAGATAAGTATTAAATCTGGAGAGATTATGTTATGTTATTAGCCGATACTAAAGTTATTTATGTCCAGTTTAGCTGGTAATAGGAGTTATTAAAATGTATATAAGGTATAGCAGATGCTGGTGTTAATTCAATTCTAAATACATAATTAGTATATTTATTCCATGTCTGGCAAGTATTCCATAGGACTACAGAAGCTTTAAATACTATTTATTCCATGATTGTTAAGTATTCATCAAGATTTTCAGAGCTTTGAATACCTGTACATGTACAATCTAACAAAGTAAAATAAGAACAAATTTTGTACATTTGTAAACTATGAAGAAATATCAATAACTATATGGGAATCTCTAACAAAAAGAAATACTTAGCTCGAGTTCCGAGCATGGTAGGAAATAGATAAATGAAACTGAGACTAGACTAATTCTTCTTTGATATTAAAATAAAATAGAACATCTAAGATGGTTGAAACAGACAAAGAATTACTTGAAACTCTAATGGAAAATAGAGAACATAATAGAGGGACTTAAGTCCTACAGAAATATATGGCTTCAACTACACTTGTCTCTTGTTAAAGAGCATAGCTTGAATGAACAACCAATCAAAGGCTATCTAAACCTTCTCAGGAAAAGAAAGCTCCTAATAAGCATTACATATATGACTATAGGAAAATGCGTGAGTTTTCTCGATAATGTCACTATGATATTACAGTAGCAAAAACCATAGTAATACATTGCAAGAGTAAAACTTTGAGAATTTCCAGAATTTATAATTAAGAAGCACTTCTTGTACAAAACATAGTAGATAACAAAATGTACAGCCAGACTATGTGAAGGTCCTTCACCTTCTCCACAAGAAGCAACACAAAACGGTAATAAGGAAAAACAAGGGAGCAATGGTTGACCACCTGTCTGTTCACATAAGTATAATTCCAAATCAGTCAAATACCCAGACAACATTCCCAAGACTCAAAATGGCTGAATCGATATCAAAGACCCTAGGACCTGTCCTGTTTACTTAAACATAAATAACACAAATGGGAAATAACTATTCTGTGTGAAGACTTCCTTCAAGACCAAACCCTCGCAGTTTGGCATAGTCCTCGGACTAGCAGAGAGACTCGAAATCCTGTCAAAAGGATTTACAATGATTCAACCAAATATAGAACGAGCCATACCAAGTAACAAAAGTGGTGTAACCAAAAAAATTGAAGGAAAAAGGGTCTATGAATCATCCCATAAACCATGCCTTAAACCTCAGAATTAATATAGACTATATCTCATACCTGGAACCTGTCGAAGGAGTGTTCGGAAGGAGAAATGGCTGGGAGGAGTCCACCAGGGTCGAAGCTTGCTAACCATGAAAGGAACAATGCAACAGCAGTCAGAACCCATAAAATATGATGACCAACGAAATTAATTAGGGGTTAGAAGAATTAAAAAGCCTTTACTTGCCCAAGTAACTGTCAAGTTCCTCCAGCTCATCGAGGAGCCCCCCGAGCATACCTTGTTTCGCCATGACGGAGTATGAATATAAATGGAGATAATAAGACTCAGAAACAACCGAACTAGCTTCTTAAAACATTCCAAACTCAACAGAGCCAAGGGACAGAGCGAAACTCACAATGGAACCCTTGGCCAGCAGACGGAGTCGAATTCTCTCTCTGCAAGAAAGTTCACAAAACCCTCCACAACAGAAAGGCCAACAAACAAACCCCACTTTGCTCTGGACACCTGCTTAAGGTTACTTGCTTTAGCCCACACCGTCAGATGATCAGGGGTAAGGGGAACCGTCAATGAGGCACGATCATCCATGCGGTAGGAGACCAGCTATAGCCCAGGTCGAAGAGCTGCGAAGGAGCGGCCTCGCATTCCTAGGTAGGGACCATAACCCTTTAATGTTCACCTTGTGGGTATTTTTACCAGCGTAGAGTTCGAAGTACTCCAACATGTATCAATTTAAACAAAGATAATTAAGAATTTAGAGTAGGGTTTAACCATTTCCAGTCAGTCTTTAAGAATTACAACTTGGTAATACGACCACCAAACATGATGTAGGTATGACGCATATGGATGAGTTAGGATTTAAATCCATGAATATTATGCAAAAGTAAACAACAAAGTTATGATTTAAATCCCGGACTATTATGCAAATGTAAACAGTAGTCCAAGTAGTCAGCACACTTTGGTAAAAAAAAATTATTTTATGTATATGTATATCATTAATTACTATGGATGTGTGACATATTGACCGATGGTTTTAAAAATCCATGGTATTGACTCATGGAATTCCTCTGGAATATAATATATTTATGCGGGTATTAAACTAGCCTAGATTCATGTTAGTTTGATTTTATATATAGATACATAATTATTTGTATCCATGTAGCTTTTAAAGGTAAAAATTTCCTATAAAGGTAAAACTTTTTTATGGATATGTTGGCACGGGCATTTGTCTACAGAGGTGGGAAAATATTAGGAAAAATGTAATTATTACATTTGATCTAATATGTTTACCTACCTCCATCCACTTTTTACTAAGTTATATTGGATAAAATATAATACTACAATATTACATTTTACCCAATATTAAATATTAGGAAAAATGTAATTATTACATTTGATCTAATATGTTTACCTACCTCCATCCACTTTTTACTAAGTTATATTGGATAAAATATAATACTACAATATTACATTTTACCCAATATTTCTGCTCAACGGTCCACTTGTTATTGTAATTTCTCTTTATATTTGTAATTTAAAAGTAAACAAATCCAACTATAAAATTAGTAGGAGTGACGGGAAATATGGAGTAGAATGTAATATTTAGGTGGGGTGTGACATTTTAATTAGTATTTACCCCCACTTCTAGTCACTATTTATTAGGTGGGGGTGGTTATAAATATTGAGTAACATATAAATTTGTAATATTATATTTTATGTAATATTTCCCCTCACCAGATTCACTTTTTGCGCCCATAGATAGTCGCTCTATAGAGAACATGTGTAGATGTAATGTAAGTAAACATTTGTAATGTTAGCTCAATTGTAATCCATATATTTTAATAATTAATATAGATGTGTTATAATTTAATTAATAAGCCGATAAAAAACTTAATATTTATAACATGACAAGATTTTTAATCATGAATATTTACCATGGATATTATTAACTTCTAAGTAGGTTTTTTTACAATACCATGGGCCCATACCCACAAGAGAAAGATAGAGAGGGAGAGGAGGGAAGAAAATTATAATACCATGGGCCATCTAGACTTTTGATTATTATGTTATGGATCTAGGCTTTTAATTATTCTGCTACAATACCATGGGCTAATACCATGGCTTATCGATAATACCACATGCCCAAAAACCATAACTTATTTCACAATCAAAATATTTTAGAAATACTTTATTTTAATTTAATTTTATAACTTTTTTTAATTAAATCTAAGAGCAAAAAGGTTATAATTACTTTTGAGGTATATCTAAACTCTCCATCCTCATGACTACTAACAATATTCTCATAGAGATTAAATGGAGGTTTTAATAAATTTAAAATTGAGAATACTTTTATATATACATGTGTTAAATTTATATAATATAAATAATATTATAAAGGAGTAGGATAGATGCATCTTAACCAAGGATCCAAGTGAAGTGAGAAAGATAAGTGATTAACAATGATAGAGGAAATATAGTCCATGTTTCTATTGTATTTTCTTTAAAATGATTGATCCAAAATATAGGTTTAATATTTTACAACTAGTTTTTTTTTTTAGATACTTTCTTAAATAAAATACAATGGGATCATATTTATGAAAGAGAGAGATGGAAGGGGGAATACAATGGGGGAGAGAGACATATAGGTGGGAGAGACACTCAGAGAGAAAGGAAGAGAGAGAGGGTGGGGAGAGAGGGAGGGAGAAAAGAAGAGAGAGAGGAGGGGGAGAGGGGGAGAGAAAGATGGATTTGGAGGGGGAAAGAGAAGGAGTGATGAAAAAAGGCATTGATAGATAGAGGTGGAGAGAGAGAGGGAGTGATGAACAAAGACATTGATAGATAGAGGTGGAGAGAGAGAGTGATAAGGGAGAGGGGAGACAAGGGAAGAGAGAGAAAATAAGAGGATAAAGATATGAAAAGAAGGGGAAGAGAGAGATAGGGAGACATTGATATGGAGAGGGAGAGAGGGGGAGTGAGGGAGTGAGATAGTGAGATAGTTGGATGGTGGAGAGAGAGAGTGTGTATGATGGGGGGAGAGACGGAGGGAGGTGGGAGAGAAGGGGAGAGAGAGGAAGGAAAAAGAGAGAGGACTTGAGAGAGAGGAGAGAGAGATGAAGTTGGAAGGGGAAGAAAGGCATAGCGAGAGAAAGGTGGAGAGGGATTGTCAAGGGAGATGGAGAATTAGTGAGGGAGAGAGAAGAGAGAGAGAGAGAGAGAGAGAGAGAGAGAGAACAGGAAGAGAGAGAAGGAAAGGAAGAGGGAGAGATATATAAATAGATAGATAGATATGGGGGAAGAGAGAGAGAGAGAGAGAGAGAGAGAGAGAGAGAGAGAGACGTGTTTAAGGGGCTGAGATAGAGAGACAAATAAGCAGAGATGGAGGGAGGTATAGATATAGATGGCAGGGGGAGAGAGGGAAGAAGAGAAAGATAGAGAAAGGGAGGGAGAGGCAGATAGAGGGAGACGAGGGAGAGAGGGAGGGGAAGAGAGAGAAGGAGAGGGGGAGGGAGATAGACAAAAAATGGAAGGTGGAAAGTGAGGGAATAAGAAAGAGACACACATAGACAAATACAAACAGGGAGGGAGATAGACATAGAATGGAAGGTGGAGAGTGAGGGGAGAAGAAAGAGACACACATAGACAAATACAAACATAGAAGTTAGATCTAGAAAGTCATGAATATTTTGGATTTTCACTAAAAGATATGTATTGATTTCAATGTAATTGTTGATTTCTAATCCTATTTTATCTCATGCACTATATGCATTGATTTCAATGTAAATGTTGATTTATAATCACATTTAATACTTACACTAGATTCATTGATTTTAGTGTCGATGTTGATTTCTACTCCTATTTGATTGCTTGCACAGGGTTTCAGTGTAGATATTGATTTCTAATCCTATTTGATTTCTTTCACTAGATGCATTGATTTCAGTATAGATGTTGATTTCTAATCCTATTTGATTGTTTGCTCTAGATGCATTGATTTTACTGTAGATTTTGATTTCTGATTTGATGCAACGAGATATATGAATTACATTAACTTCAAAGTAATTAGATTAATAGTGTGCATTGATTTCAATGTAAGCACATCTTTGCATCTTCCATCTATATCTCTCTCTCCCATTGTCTCTAATTCTCTATCTCTCTATCTCACCCCATAAATATATACACACTCTCTCTCCATATCTATCTATCTCTCTCTACCCCCCTCCCTTTCCCCTCCCTCTCTCTCTCTTCCCCTTCTCTCTCTCCATATCTATATCTCTTCATCGCTCCCTATCATTGCCTCTCTCTTCTTCCCTATACCCCCCATATAAATCTATCTCCCCTTGTCTCTCCTTCTCACGCCCAAAACATACACACTCTCTCTCAGTGTAAGCACATAAAAATCATGATGTGCATTGACTTATGTGTTACTATAATTAAACCATAAATAAAATACTTCAATTTTCATCCTAAATAAATTGTTTTCTTACTCGAAATGTTTGCTTCTTGAAACTACAAACTATTTATAATTGGATACATTCTTATTATTCCCATTTTCCATCATTCAACCATAAATACAGTACTTGAATTTCCATCCTAAATAAAATGTTTTCTTAGCCGAAATGTTTGCTTCTAGAAACTATAAACTATTTATAATTAGCTACATTCCTATTATTCTGATTTTCCATCATTCAACATTGTCAATTACTTTGTATTCAAACATGGTAATAGAAAAAAAAATACCATTGACAATGATTTGGGGTTTAACACTCCATAAGTGACAATGAATGAATTTGGAGAAAACTAGTATTATTAATCATAGAATCATAAGTGAATATCTGTTTTTGCGTGTATAGTCTATAGTTTTGGAAAAGGTTGTGCAGCTGAGTGCACGAAGACCTTGAAGAGTCTACAACTGAGTGCGCAGACCACCTGTAGCTAAGTGTGCAGGTCATAGAAGTGAATGTAATTGAATATTTGTTTAATAAAGAAGAATTTTTGGCAAAGTATTGTATCTTTGTATATGTTATTTGTCTATTGTTATGAATTTGATTATGTATGCTTTTCACTGAATTATGTGAAGACCTGTAAGATATATTATTATGTGTTAGAGTTTATGTGTTTCTGTAAATTAATCATCTATGCAAAGTTCCTATGCATGTGAAGTTATAAGCTTCATTAAATTAGAAGTAAATGCACGATGCCACTTCTCGGATATCACTTCGGTTATGGAAACCTGGTTTTGCAACCTCCCATAACTACTTCGGGTGACACAATGACTTGCTTAAGGGCCATTGACGGAAGGGCCAGTAGTTGAGGGTTTTTTTGGTGCATAGCACAATCTGAAACTGGGTCAAGCCCCCTCAAACCAATAGGTGGCAAGGGTTTAAGTCACAAAGATGGATGAAAATGACAAGATAAATGAATAACCAAAGTGGGGAGACAAAAAGAATGACTGAGTTGGAGTTACTAATTTATCAAATTAAATCTAATGTCCCACTACATTAAGTGTTGTATGGTTTATTAAGTTGTATGTGATTACAAGTGGACTGGTCATGTCAAGTGGATTGAATTTGACCTTGGATGTGACTTGGAGAAGGGTTTTGGACTTGGTCTCTTAGTGAAATATTTGTCTTAGTAGTGGTCTTGGATATCCATTTTTATCTAATTCTATAAGATAAGTATTGTTTGGCTTTCCCCCTTGTGGGGTTTTTCCCTAGCTAGCAACCTATTTCTTGGTGTATCTTATCTCATTGTGATATTTATGTTTTTTACATTTGTATAATTTCTTGATGATAAGACATAACAAGTAATAAAAATATAGATAGCATTCACAAGTAATTATAAAGAAGATAAATTAGGTGTTAATCTCTACTAGAACTTATTTCTCAACATGGTATCAAAGCTAAAGTGAAGGAAGGAAGATCACTATCTGTTGGCATATCTGAAGACACCTCTCAAAGCTAAGGAAGGAAGCTTGAATACAACTCTCTTGAAGGTCCCTTGAAGGCACCATCGTCAACTCTCATTCAACAAAAAACATCCTTGAATATATTCATTGTAGCACCTCTCTCTCTCACTCTCATGTAAGTACTCTTCTATTCTCCATGTTTTGGGGCTCAAAGCCCAAGTTTTGGGTCAAATGTGTTGTAAGAATATGCATATTGCAGGCGCAGAGCGCAAAGTATAGGTTGAGTCATAGGATTGTCCACCCTCAGTTTTGTAATGTAATGTAATGTCATGTCGGCCTACCCATTGTCCACAGACCATGGGATTGTATAAATAGAGCAAGGCTCTAAGTTGTAAAAGTAGCAAAGGAGAAGAAGATGGAAAGATAGATGAGTACGAATGGTTGGAGCATATAATAACAGTCTAAGTGCTTTGGGTTGTAGTAGTAGGAAGAGGCTCTGTAGCTGAGTGTGCAGAGGCCTAGTAGAGTCTGCAGCTGAGTGTGCGGACCCCTGCAGCTGAGTGCGTAGGGTGGTGTTGGGTCTGTAACCTTGAACAAAGAATAATAAAGAGAAGTTGAATCCAATTGCTATGTATCTACTTTTATATTACGTTCTGTGCATTTATACTTTTTTTTTATCACGCACCTTTATATGAATGCTAGATATATTGTTAATTATCTCTAAACTTACCCAAAGAAGCTAAGTAAACGACTAATAACAAGTTTTTATTAAGGAACTTTGGTGATAATACAGATCGTGCCCCAAGTAGGGCTGCGCAAAGGCAACGACACGGGTTGTGAAGGACTAATAGATGCCCATACATCCCCAAGGTGTGGAAACCTGGTTCTACAACCTCCCATACTACTTCGGGTGAGACCTCAGTCCGCTCCGCGAACTGTTGTCGAAAGGGCCAGTAGTACCAGGATTTGTTTGGCTAAATCACCTCAGAACCTGGGTCAGGCCCCAACAAGCCAACAAATGGTTTCCTTGCCAGGACCGGGATCTGCATAAGGGATGTTTGATGTCGTGCCACTGGAATCCAACAAAGAAAGAAATTGAAGGGTGGTTGGACAAGAAGATTCACAAGTTTGCAGCACAGGAAAACAAAAATCCATGAGTATCAAATGAACAGTGGTTGGAACGCTACTTATATACGGAAATCCACGAAATTTTCTTTGCATCCTTCCCCTCTGAGTTGTATGAGTGGATCACAAAGCTAGCAGACAGTTATGGAAGGTGTAGGCTTGACAAACCAATTTTGTGGATTCTTGAATTGGTGCACAGACTAGAAGCGGCAGAAGAGAATCTCGCATGTGCTATGGACCACTAGCTTGATCAAATTATAGGAGGATTTATCACCAAGTTCGTGGTAGACACAATAGTTAGTTGCAGTGAGGCAGAATGACGCTTCCTCAAAGGACCGTGAGGTAAGTACATTAAATCTTTGAACACTTGGATTAAAATGCTATTGTGTGAAGAAAGGGTTATGCGATAAATTAATGTTTGGGGCAACGCGAAGTGGGAGGACCTATAGAAACTGAAGTAACAAAAAATTACAGACTAGTCCCTTGATTTCACCTCCGCGGGAAAGCGAGGAGGAGCTCATGAGAGTTTCACCAAGGAGCACGATCAGTCTGATAAGACAACGAATTCCGCGCATACCACCCCCACCTATACTGCCACCAGTTTCACCATCTTCACCTCCAACTTTGCCCACACCACCTTTGCCACCACCATAGTTTAATATGGTGAGCGTAATAAAGTTGCCAGTATTTAGGGGAGTAGGAAACGAGGATCTGGACCAATTTTGGTTTGTGGTAAAAGATGTATGGGAAGCGCAAGGAGTCACGGATGATAATATCAAGAAGGCAACGCTAGTTAGCACATTGCAGGATTGTGCGTTGACATGGTACATTAAGCATTCTAATGACCATCCAAATGCATGGATCGCAAATATCCAGACCACGCTGAGGAGTGAATTTAGCAGGCCAAAGTCAGAAACTCAATCAATCATTGGGTTTAAGGAGATCAAGGTGTTCCCGGGCGAGACCCCCTGGGATCTAGACAAAATACTAAAGGGTATGATTCGTGAAGCCAACATGACATTGACAGATGGACAACACCACGCATGGTTTGTAGTGTCACTAACACCGCACTTAAGGATGACGCTGTCACAGCAAAAACTTTCCACACATGCCAAAGCTTTGGAGATGGCAATGATATTACATGAGACCCCTATACAAGGCCCTGGTCTGGGAGTCCAACAAATCCACGTGGAGTTGCAAAATCTATGTCTAGAGATGTAGAGCTTAAAACAAGATAGGACACTACAACCAAAGGCGCGCGAGGAGGTATGATGCATAAAATGCAAAGGCCATGGGCATGACAAGGACCATTGTCATGTCTCCGTGAACTACTTGGCAAGAGGAGGGCCAATGCCATTAAGACCAGAGGCACATGCAGGACCGAGCAGGATACCTGTATTATGGTGTGTGATTTGTCAGATAGGAGAAAAACACACTACAGATAATTTTCATCTATTGCAGAAGTATACACAGATGTCCCAACAATTGTTTTGTAATTTTTGCAGGTTGGTAGGCCATGATGAATGCACTTGCAAAAACTACGAACTAATGATGGATCGGACTCCTGCCTACAAGGTGCAGACCAAAATGCGATCCCTTGACCCAAATGTAGGAATGACACGCGCTGGATTTCAAGGGCGCGTTTGAGGTCGAGGTGGAATGGGACCAGGAAGGGGGCGCAGACAACTAATTTGTTACAATTGCGGAGGGCTAGGAAAATATGCTTGCGATTGTACAAACCTGACAAGTACATCATGTTTGTACTATACTGAGTTTGATAATGAGGTAGAAGACTATCCTACATTGATAGCAAGACTGCGCGAAAAAGGGGTACTTCAGCCCCCTCCAACTTAGAATTTGTAGATGATGAGGTTTGAGCTGCACGAAGAGGACTTAAATGTAAACAAGATGCTCAGGAGCAGTATGACCACTGGTGATGATAAACGTAAGTAGTCAGAAGAAAGTGCATGGGTTTGCAAGGCTCCTATAAAGGAACCTGAATTTGATTTCGAACGCGCGAAGGAGACATTCACGGAAGCTAAAAAGAGCTTCACGGAGGCCTCCACTTCCGGTAGTAAGGATCAACAAGAACCAGGGATGGATCCTTCAATGCTCACTACCTTTCTAGAGACATGCATGAAATTGCTATGTGACAACAATGAAGTAAAATGGCTACAGGAACTTATCGCTAGGTGGGCAGGGTCAGGAGAACCATGTGTGGTCCAGAAACTTGGAAAGCACGCATTGCGCATAGGAAGGGAAATGAGGTTGACTGCACAAAACGATGAGTATGAAATGGATCAGGTAATCCTGGATCTTGGATTGGATGTGAATGTACTGCCAAAACAAACATGGGAACACATGGGTAGACCCATGCTACAATAGTCTCCTATTCAGTTACGAATGGCGAACCAACAAAAGATATTGCCCATGGGAAGATTGCAAGGGGTGACAGTAGATATTGAAGGTGTGAGCGCATAGGCAGATTTTGAAGTGATAGAGATTATCAATGATAGTAATCCCTATCCTGCGCTACTAGGAATAGAATGGGTCACCAATATGAACGGAGTCGTAAATCTAAAGAAGTGTAAACTGATCTTTGAAAACAAGTCACTACGCGTAGTAGTACCGCTCGATCCAGCCGAAGGAGCGCGATACACTGAATTGTTGCCCGACGATGATAGTGATGATGATCTCGATTGCATTTACAAGATAACCATGTGAGAAGAGGATTGGGTGAATCTGACAGTAGATGGTAGAATTTCATGGGAGCATGACAACTCTTGCACTTTTGGATTCAGACGAAGAAGTAGAAAGATGGCAGAACCAATTACACGAGGTAACCACACTCAACTGCAACATGATGATAAGGTCACTACGCTATGTAACCATAGAAGCAAGGGATCTACTTATGTATGATGGGTTGACAACGGTGGATGAATTTCTGAACAAATTTGAAAGTGCAGTACCAGAATAGCAGCGACTTGGTGCTCTGAAGTGGCCACTACGCGCAATGCCCACACGATGGTGGGGTATGCATCAAGGAAGTTTTGAGGACTGGCGTGGATTCAAAAGGATGATGCACCTACGATTTGGAAAACCCTAGCTTAGGATGAGAGCCAATCACCAGGGGTGGAACAACTTGCGCGCCCACCTTTCCCGATGGGTACTGACATATGCTGTACAGCCTGCACCAGTGCACACCACTCCCACAATCAAGAATCATGACAAAATGTAGCAGCAGAAAAGGTGACACGCATTACGAATTATCCATGAAGAAGCATTCAATAGGGTGTATGAAGTACTGAACAGGGTTCACCAGGCGAGACGCACTGATTGGGACCTATGTGTACTGGCGGTTCGATGGGCCTATAGGACCATACACAAAACCATGACCACAAAAACAATTCCAAAGGTGTGGAACAGAGTAAGGACTGTAATTTTTGAAGAGAATGAAAAAGAGAATCCACACATAATAGTGCCCACAGATGTGACAGTGTGCGAAGCCTAAGACGAAGAAATCACATAGCTACGTAAGGTCGAACACATAAGGCTACAGGAAGCCATTCGGCGAGGGAACCTTAGACTTCGCAAAAAATACGAGATACGGCTGAGGAAGAAAAGCATTTTGATGGAGGTAGAGGTCAGAAGGCTAGAAAACGAGATCAAGCAAGCACGTCACATCGATAGACCAAGGATGACAAGGCAAGGTGTGGATGATCATACCACTAAATTAAAAGACTATGGCCAAGAATTTATGACTCTACTGCCATGGCTATGACCGCATATCACCAAACGCAGTAACCAAGGGAGCACACTACAAACGATAGAATGCACGTTCCCAGCTGTCGCAAAGGCAATTGAGGATTTTCCACGGACTATACTGGAAGGGAAGCTATAGCCTCGCACAGATGGTGCGACCACCTGACTAGTCATAGGAAGCACAGTCTCAGCACTCCAGGCAGTTTAAATAGAGAACGGGACTACAAAGAAGTCTGTTTGGGAGCTGCGTGATAAGGGAGTTACGTGCAAAATCAGCATATCATAAGGTTCACACCTACGCACGGGGGATAGCACTGCCACGCAGATAAGCTGGGAAGTGATTGTTGGTGTAACTTTTCATGATGAGATGTCCAATTTAAGGCCAAATGGAGTGGGCGGCGAGCATTTAAGATAGGAATTATGGGCAAGATTTGGGAAAATCTACCACCAAGAAAGCATTGATGGCCCGGAATTGGGGGGAATGGTCGAATTTGAATTTGAAAGGTGCTATAAAACTCTAGAGGCTAGCCACGAGACAACACTTTTTCACTTGAGATTTGAGCAGTTTATTAGAGCATAGAGTGTTGAGTGTCAAGCGATATTCGAGCCCCTATGTTTGCTAAATACCGCACACAGTACGAACAAGATGACAGCTACCAAGCCAGGATTGGGCTATGAGGAAGGAACTACTAACGAGGCTACACCGACTGACATAGTACATGATGTTCTCGAAGAGACTGGGGTTGTGCCGGAAATCTCGAAATCACCTTGGATACTGAGATCGAAAAAAGATAAGCAGGCAGCGGGACTAGTCTGCATGTCCCCAAGGAATCCACGCTTCGATAAGCTCTCAATGGAAGAAAAGGGCAAGGCTGTCACCATTGAGTCAGATGAAGAGGATGATTACTTATAGGCTCTGATTTCTGAGGTAGAGGAAGCAGAGGAAGTAGAGGAAGATATAAAGCCGATGTGCTCTGCAGTGAAATTTCCTGAGTACGTCCCTCCACAAAAAGGGAAAACCAAGATACCAAAGGATGTGGATGCCACAAAGAGCACACTCCAGACCCCGCTCCTTCTTGATGGAATTGTGTTTGAGGGCTTGCCCCTGGGCCGCGTGCCCACAATAAAGTTTGAATATTGGGACCTCACGGATAGCGAGATGTTCCCACACTCAGAGACGGAGAGTGTGACGACGAGGAGCTTGACACGAAGGCGCGGCCCCGGTTGGGCGCACACCCCTACGATAGTTGAAACAATAAGAAGGCGGGCCGACCACACAAAAACATGGAAGTGGGAGCCCGCCGACATAAAGGGCGGCCCGGTTAAAATAAGAAGACCAACCGCCAGGACATGTGGACACATATAACATTATGTGGGTAGACCGACATATTTTGGGGGCATAAAGAATATGGCGGTGGATTAAAAATAATATTACGTGGGCTTTTACACATGAAAATGGGTGTCGGCTCAACATAAGGCGCCCTCAAACTGTGGAGAAGCAAGCGTATATATTTGAGGATGAGAAGGACTCATTTCTCATCATCGAATCTTCACATCGATGTATATGGAGTGGTCTCTTCTGACAGCCATATGAGCCCGTGGAGATCGGGCGAAGAGTTGAAGATCAGAAGGACGTAGCGAACGAGAACTGGTTAAAGGCGCAACAGGACAACAGTCGTGGGGGCGACGGTTCAGAGGTTCGGGCGGACTGATAAGTAAGAAACCGAGTCGGATTGGGTGTGGGCGCAGTCGATCTTGACGCGCAGCGCACGGGCGGTAACTGTACAGTTCGACGGAACGTGCTCAGGGTCGGCAGCAAGACACGAGACAGTCACGGGTGATAACAGTCGTGCGACGTTCAGATCGGGTGGATTGATCGGCAGACAGTCTACGCGGGGTATCGGTTGAGGTAGCTCGCCGGTGGCAGCAACGAAACGGTAGACGCGGGACGTGCGAGGTGCGCCCGCCTGCTATCGGTATATTGGGTTAATGTAATCACTGTTGGGTTGAAGTCGTGGGCCGTAAGGCTGTTACACGGACCTCTCACATAAACAGAGAATTGTATCAAGTGGCCGTAACCTTGGCCGGCACTTGTGTTGAAACTCAATTGGAAGTGGATTAATATAATATTTGGGCGGACTCGGGGAGTCGCCCTGTCTAAACTCTTATGTGTTTCAATATTGTCTCATGCGTATATTGATGGTCTTATGTTTGATGTTTATGGGTTGTTAAATTATAATGAGAACAAAATTATAATAAACTATAAGAGGTTCTATTATAAGTTTAAAATCTGGTTATCAATAATACTTGTGCAGCGACAGCGGAACGAGTTTTGAAGGCGTAGTCTGCGGGTAATGTCAAAGACTTGCCCGGCAGTGCCGCACACCTTAGCAAAAAAATTATAGAATGGCTAAGGGCGTGACAAGTGGTATCAGAGCAAAGGTTGCTCACGGCGAAAGAAGCAAGGAGGAGCTCGCTGAAACAGGGTTGTTGATGATAGGTGAAGCCGATAAAGCTATGAAGAAGGTATGGCTAAACAGCTTAAGTTTCGTGGACTTGATTATCCACGGGAAAACTGTCCAGGCCCTTGTAGACACAGGAGCCACACACAATTTTATGACTCCAAGACTGGCAAAGGCAGTGGGACTGACAATCCTTCCATCCAATATGGAAGTCAAAGCAGTAAACTCCAAGGCCAGGGTGACAGGGCTAGCACACGAGGTGCCGACAAAAGCAGGAGAATGGTCGGGTCAGCTGGATTTCACTGTCATGGAAATGAACGACTTCGACATAATATTGGGGCAGAACTTCTTGAAGGGTAACAAGGCCATTGTTATCCCCTTCTGTGACGAAGTGATACTGGTTGGTCAAACACGGAGTTGGACCTTGCCTACACATAGGCAAAGGAAGGAAGTAAGTGTGCAACATGTATCTGCATTAAGCTTGGGGAGAGCGGTGAAAGAGCCAGACATGGAGACTTACGCAGTGGTATGTAAAGGAGTTGATGAGGACCAGGAAAGAGTACCCGTCCCGACAGAAATCTCTGACATACTTGCTAAGTATACCGATCTGATGCCAGACGAATTCCCGAAGAAGCTTCCACCAAGACGTACGGTAGACCACAGCATTGAGTTGGAGCCTGGGAAGGAACCCCCAGCAAAGGCACCTTATCAGTTGTCCGGACCCGAATTAGAAGAATTGAAACGCCAGCTAAAGGAATTAGCTGAGGCAGGTTTCATCAGATCATCAAGGTCCCCATATGGGGCACCTGTACTATTCCAAAGGAAAAAGGATAGTAACGAGCTGAGGATGTGCTGCGATTATCGTGCACTCAACAAGCAGACGATAAAGAACAGATATCCTTTACCTCTAGCAGCAGACTGCTTCGATAAGCTTGCAAAAGCAAGAATATTTTCCAAGCTAGACTTGAGGCAGGGATATTATTAGGTACGGGTCGCTGAAGGAGATGAGAAAAAGACCGCCATCGTAACAAGGTATGGCAGTTTTGAATTCCTTGTTATGCCGTTTGGGTTATGTAATGCTCCGACGACGTTCTGCACCCTGATGAATGATGTTCTACGACCCTATCTGGATTCGTTCGTGGTGGTGTACTTGGACGACATAGTGGTCTATAGTGACAATATGGAGGATCATAAGAGACATTTGGAGATGGTCTTCAAGGCGTTACAAGAGAACCAGTTGTTCTTGAAGAAGTCCAAATGTGTGTTCGCTCAAGAAGAGATACCGTTCCTGGGGCACATCGTTGGACAGGGGTACATACGGATGGAGCCAAGCAGGATCAAGGCCATCGAGGATTGGGCAGAACCGAAAAATGTCCACGACATGAGGGTATTCTTGGGGATGACAAACTATCAACGAAGGTTCGTGGAGGGGTACTCCAAGATAACTTCGGCACTGACAGATCTACTCAAGAAAGACTAGAAGTGGGAATGGACAGGAGAATGTCAAAAGGCATTTGACGAACTGAAGAAACGGATGGTGACAGCTCCGGTGTTGAAATTACCTGACTTCGAGAAGCCGTTCGAGGTACACACAGATGCATCTGACTTTGCGATAGGTGGAGTCCTAGTGCAAGATGAGCATCCAGTAGCCTACGAAAGCCGGAAGTTGCAGGACACGGAGAGGAGGTATCCAGTCCACGAGAAGGAGATGACCGCTATCATCCATTGTCTTCAGGTCTGGAGACATTACCTAGTAGGTAAGCCCTTTGTGGTTAAGACGGATAATGTCGCAGCCAACTATTTTGCATCACAGCCGAAACTTTCACCAAAGCAAGCCCGGTGGCAGGACTTCTTAGTGGAATTTGACATGAGGATCGAATACCGTCCAGGCAGGCAGAACATAGTAGCAGATGCCCTCAGCAGAAAGGGACAGCTGGCGGCCTTGGGGGGAGAAGACCGAGCGGGAAGGAGTAGGAGCCGTGTACAGATGACGGAGGAAATGCAGAACAGATTAAAGGATAGCTTGGGAATCGACACAATGGCACAAAATATAGTAAAACAAATAGAAGAAGGGAAGACTCGCAGGTTCTTCCTTCGGGATGGCTATTTGTTCTTTGGGAATAAGCTCTACGTTCCAAAAGCATCGGGCCTTAGGAAACAACTCCTAAGGGAATGTCACGACTCTCCATGGGCAGGACACCCGGGACAACTTCGGTCTTTGGCCCTACTTGAAAGGGGCTTCTTTTGGGAAAAGATGCGAGAGGAGGTGGAGGAATATGTTCACACATGTATTATTTGCCAGCAGGACAAGGCGGACCATCAAAGGCAGGGGGGACTATTACAGCCCCTACCCATCCCCGAGAGACCTTGGGCAAGTGTCTCCATAGACTTCATTACCAAGTTGCCTCAGGCTCAAGGATACGACGGGATTATGGTCGTAGTTGACCGCTTCTCCAAGTATGCCATCTTCGTCCTGACGAAGATACCATGTGGAGCTGAGGATACTGCTGAACTATTCTTCAAAAACGTGGTGAAGTATTGGGGAATACCAATGAGTATCATATGCGACAGGGATACTCGGTTCACGGGATTGTTTTGGACATCATTATTTAAAGTAATGGGGACAGAATTGCTGATGAGTTCGAGCTACCATCCACAAACAGATGGGCAAACTGAACGCATAAACGCATTGCTGGAAGATTACCTGAGACACTACGTCGCAGCCGATCAAAAAAATTGGCCCGAACTCTTAGATATTGCCCAGCTCAGCTACAATATCCAGAAGAGTTCTGCAACAGGGTACAGTCCGTTCGAGCTGGTGAATGGACAGATACCAGTGACACCTCATACCGTAGAGACAGCAGGTCGCTTAAGGAGCACCAATGCCAGGAAATTTGTGAAGGCATGGGAAGAGACCATAGAGTTCGCACGGTTACGCTTACATGAAGCCACAAGGAGGATGAAAAAGTTTGCTGATCGTGGGAGGCGAGAAGCACAGTTTAAAGAAGGGGAGATGGTGTTCCTCAGAATTACTGGAGAACAGTGGCAGCCTGCAAAAGGGACCACTGCCAAATTACAGCGGAAATACGAGGGACCATTCCGGATAAAGAAGCGGGTCGGGGAAGTAGCCTATAAGCTTGAACTTCCGGACCACTTACGTATGAGACACCCAGTGTTTCATGTGAGTCAGCTGAAGAAATGTCGGCTAGACTCTAGTGACCCAACGAGAGTTGAACCCCCAAGAGGACCAGCCGGAATAAGGGACAAGCCAGGGTAGGAATTGGAAAAGATACTAAGTTATCGAACCACAGGCCTTGGTTGCCACCAGAGACGGGAGTACCTCATTAAGTGGAAAGGGATAACAGAAGAAAGTTGGGAGACAAGAGACTCTCTATGGAAATGGAGAAGGAAGATTGCCAGATTCGAACGACAGGTTCGGGAACAAGCAGGAATTGTCGGGACGACAATTGTTTTAGGTGGGGGAGAATGTGACGACGAGGAGCTTGACACGAAGGCGCGGCCCCGGTTGGGCGCGCACCCCTACGATAGTTGAAACAATAAGAAGGCGGGCCGACCACACAAAAACATGGAAGTGGGAGCCCACCGACATAAAGGGCGGCCCGGTTAAAATAAGAAGACCAACCGCCAGGACATGTGGACACATAAAACATTATGTGGGTAGACCGACATATTTTGGGGGCATAAAGAATATGGAGGTGGATTAAAAATAATATTACGTGGGCTTTTACACATGAAAATGGGTGTCGGCTCAACATAAGGCGCCCTCAAACCATGGAGAAGCAAGCGTATATATTTGAGGATGAGAAGGACTCATTTCTCATCATCGAATCTTCACATCGATGTATATGGAGTGGTCTCTTCTGACAGCCATATGAGCCCGTGGAGATCGGGCGAAGAGTTGAAGATCAGAAGGACGCAGCGAACGAGAACTGGTTAAAGGCGCAACAGGACAGCAGTCATGGGGGCGACGGTTTGGAGGTTCGGGCGGACTGATAAGTAAGAAACCGAGTCGGATTGGGTGTGGGCGCAGTTGATCTTGACGCACAGCGCACGGGCGGTAACTGTACAGTTCGGCGGAACATGCTCAGGGTCGGCAGCAAGACACGGGACAGTCACGGGTGATAACAGTCGTGCGACGTTCAGATCGGGTGGATTGATCAGCAGACAGTCTACGCGGGGTATCGGTTGAGGTAGCTCGCCGGTGGCAGCAGCGAAACGGTAGACGCGGGACGTGCGAGGTGCGCCCGCCCGCTATCGGTATATTGGGTTAATGTAATCACTGTTGGGTTGAAGTCGTGGGTCGTAAGGCTGTTACACGGACCTCTCACATAAACAGAGAATTGTATCAAGTGGCCGTAACCTTGGCCAGCACTTGTGTTGAAACTCAATTGGAAGTGGATTAATATAATATTTGGGCGGACTCGGGGAGTTGCCCTGTCTAAACTCTTATGTGTTTCAATATTGTCTCATGTGTATATTGATGGTCTTATGTTTGATGTTTATGGGTTGTTAAATTATAATGAGAACAGAATTATAATAAACTATAAGAGGTTCTATTATATGTTTAAAATCTGGTTATCAATAATACTCATGCAGCGACAGCGGAACGAGTTTTGAAGGCGTAGTCTGCGGGTAACGTCAAAGACTTGCCCGGCAGTGCCGCACACCTTAGCAAAAAAATTATAGAATGGCTAAGGGCGTGACAGAGAGCCTCATGAAGCAGAGAACGGAGGGGCTAGTAATCATGTTAGAGCCGCGAAAATGGTTCCATTATGTGGAGAAGGTCGGGTTGCTCCATTTGCTGCGGATACCACACTTTCACTGTGCACCCATCACCATTTTCGTCATCAGGCAGCTACTTTGCCTTGTGCACAATGAGTACTATGGCTGGAGGAGCATACGCCCATCACGACGGCTCTCATCCATAGAATTTCTCGGCTTCCCTGTAAGGCAAAAGACCCCATGATGATAGCAGGAAAAAGCAGCGATCTGGCCCTCACGGAAGCCATGAAGGCCAAATACAAGCTAGAAAAGAAAAAGAGGGGTTATGCCATCATTAGTATCAAGGATAAAGGGGTGCGCATAGCCACCCAACTCCTGGCTGGCAAGGTAATGAGAAAATGCCACTCCGATGAAGTACTAGTGCCGGTGACTGCATTGGCCAAACAATGTGCAGAGGGGGTCCAGTTCAACTAGATTGAGTTCCTCTGTGAAGAATTTTTTATCAACTGCAAGGAGGCCCAGAAGCAGGGTAAGACCTTCCACTACGCGTGGTTTCTCTTGTCCATCTTGCTGGTTGTAGGTGAACTACCGGAGGATAGTCAGTTCCCGGATGTTGAGCGTGAATTACCTGAGGCCATGAAGTATGTGTCGCTCTGGGCTGCCAAGGACACAAAGAGGATTCGTGATACAAAGATTTTCTAGGCGCTCATGGAGGCGAGCATCCGCATGTGGATCAATAGGAGGTCGCACCTGTCCCCCACTGTGCATAACAGTCTGCAAAGTTTTGCAGATTTGAAGGCAGACATGCACAATATCTACATCACGGCGTGTAAAGATCTAGCATAACAGTGGACCAAGCTCCCATTCATCGCCATGGATGATATAATGTTTACAGAGTTAGAGACATGGTCTCCCAAGTGGCATGCCCCGGATTTAGCAGAATTGGAAAAGGTGATAACACAAAAAAGAAAGGAGGAGGCCAAGCTGCGCGTCACACAACTGGCTGAGAAGAGACGCAACAAAAAGCGACAACAGAGGTAAGGATAGTCCATGAGGCAGCACAAGCAGCCGTGGAGCAGATAAAGGCCGCTGAAGTAGTAACAGTAGCGCAGAAGTAGGGGCCAAAACAACATAGATAGAGGAGGGCCAAGAATTGTCTACCAGATAGGAGATAGATGACACAGACCTTGCAAGAGAGGGCGCAGACCCAGGCACAACTTCCAACCAACTCAAAAGGCTGCGTATCATAGAGAGATCGGGTCCACAAAAAAAGGTCAAGGCCTCCAAATTGGCCATCGACCTCATCACTTTAACAAAAGGTGACCTCTATGACATCGGCGAGACAGTTCGCGATGTCACCAAGGAAGCATTCCAAGAAGCCACGTCAAAGTAGCAGACTGTGTTGGGAGCCCTAAGGGCGCAGCTGCAAGAAATATAGGTGCGAACCCCATAGGAAGGAATCATAGCCACCTACGTTGCAACAGGCACATCAACATCAGAATAGATGCTATGCGCAAGGATGGCCAATACCATAGCGCTACCGGAAAGGGCACTCACAGCAGGGAATGAGGTCGACAGAGTCGTGGTTGGCAAGATCAAGGGACTTGGCCTTAACTTGGTTGCCCTTCTGCAAGACACAATGTACCAACTGGAGGATGGAATAACAACAAAGCTCCATGCCAGGGAAGGCCACGCGATACAGGTGCTATGTGAGAAGAAGATCAACATTGAACAGCTTAGTCTATAGCATGACGAACTGGTGTCATAGAACCAACAATTAGTGCAGACAGTTGATGAAGCATGTTGGCACGTCCCAGAGTTGTCCATCACTGTAGACTTGCTGACAGAAGTTACAGATCCATTGTTTGGCAAGTGGAGTCCGCAATTCATGTGAAAAACAACGCGAGTGCAGCTGGAGTTGAATCTCTAGATTTTCAAGCTGTGGCTGAAGGCACAACCTTCCACTCCCCTGAAAATTAGAGAGCAGCACGTTAGCGCTATCCAAACAGGGTTGGAAGAAATTGGACGGGAAGTGCAGGACTGTACTGATATGTTAAACCAAGCCTTACACGTCCTCACATCCTTATAGGAGGACCCCAACATACAGTGCCTGGAAACAGAGGCACGCGAACTTCAGGAGCAGTACAACAATGTTTGAGGAATTGCACAGACAGTCGTCCTCACTCACCGACTCACAAAGATGCAACAATAAAGGGCACTGAAAGAGCAGGTGGATGCCGCAAGACAGAAATAGGCACTTCTCAAAGCACACGTCGAGCCATGGATAGATGAGGCCTTCACCATTACGGCAGGTATCGAGGGCAAGATTGCATAGATGCAGGGGCTCTACGCACTAAGGTAGGGATTTGATCCTCATAAAGAAGCATCAAGAGAGTGCATGCAATAGGTCCAACAAATTGCAAAATAGTGCGCTACAGACCTCCGAGCAGCACGGGACCAGTTGGAGGGACTCCGTGCTAAGATCGCCACGCTAACAGAGTGACTCGAGGGCAAGTCACTATGTTTGTGTTGGGGGCCTGTTGGGCATCAGATCCTCCCACAATGTGTTTTGGGGCTCAAAGCCCAAGTTCTAGGTCAAATGTATTGTAAGACTCCGTGAATTGCAAGTGCGGAGCGCGAAGTATAGGTTGAGTCATAGGATTATTCACCCTAATTTTTGTAATGTAATGTAATGACTTGTCGGCTTGTCCATGGTTCACCAACCATGGGATTGTATAAATAGAGCAAGGCTTTAAGTTGTAAAAGTAGTGAAGGAGAAGAAGATGGAAAGATAGATGAGAACGAATGATTGGAGCATATAATAAGAGTCTAAGTTTTTAGGTTGTACTAGTAGGAAGAGGCTCAGCAGCTAAGTGCATAGAGGCCTAATAGAGTCTGCAACTAAGTGCGCGGACCCTTGCAGCTGAGTGCGTAGGGTGATGTCGGGTCTGTAACCTTGAACGAAGAATAATAAAGAGAAGTTGAATCCAATTGTTGTGTATCTGCTTTTGTATTACGTTCTGTGCATTTATACTGTTTTGTTTATCATGCACCTTTATATGAATGTTGGATATACTGTTAATTATCTCTAAAATTACACGAAGAAGCTAAGTAACCGACTAATAACATGTTAATAGTAAGGAACTTGGGTGATAATACAGATCACACCCCAAGTAGGGCTGCACGAAGGCAGCGTCACAGGTTGCGAAGGAATAATAGATGCGCGTAGTGACATGCGGACAAGGTCAAACCGCATAGCACTTGATACCATCAGACATCCCTAGGGTGCGAAAACCTGGTTCTAGCACCCTCCCATACTACTTTGGGTGAGACCTAAGTCTACGCTCTATAGACTGTTGCCGAAAGGGCCAGTAGTAATGGGATTTGTTTGGCTAAATCACCTATAAACCCGGGTCAGGCCCCAACAAGCCAATAGGAAGATCACTATCTATTGGCATATTTGAAGACACCTCTCAAAGATAAGGAAGGAAGCTTGAATACAACTCTCTTGAAGGTCTCTTGAAGGCACCATCATCAACTCTCATTCACCTAAAAACATCCTTGAATATATTCATCGTAGCACCTCTCTCTCTCACTCTCATGTAAGTACTCTTCTATTCTCCATGTCCAATTCTCACAATAAAATGGCATATATTTGAAAGGAAGGGAATAAGCTTGATGGAAAATCAATTTCCAAGGCTTGGAAAAAGATAATTGATTTATTCCTTAAATAAAACAAATTCATGCAATTTGTTGAAGTCAATATTCTAGTACCATACAAGACAAATGCTCAAGAAGTTGTCAAATACAATATTAAAGGAGAAATTAGAGCTCAAAGGATTCTCTTTGAGTCCATCAAATACCATCTCATTTCTCTTGTTTTAGATTTGTCTACATCCAAGGAAGTCTACGATACATTGTTCAAGCTATACTTAATCAACATAATTGGCCAAAAGATATCTCTAAGGAATCAACTCTATGGAACAAGAATGTTAAATGAAGAGGATGTAACTTCATCCTTCATGAGAATATAAAAATCAAGGATCAACTTCAAGGACTTGGAGAAACCATATTTGGCTCCAAGTTAATCACTTATGCAATCAATGTTATACCTCCATCTTGGGATGGTTTTACAAGAGGTATTTATGCAGGAAAGGAAACTTTTCCCTTTGAAGAACTATGGGCTCAATGTGCTCTACATGAAACAAGTTTTAAGGCTAATGTTGATACTAAACCAAAAAATGAGAAATCTCAAGCTTTTACAACCATATCAAAAAAGGAGTTTGGAAGGTTTGGACCTCAGTATAAAAATAATGGCAACAACCATCATAAAAACAAATATGTGTCCAAAGTTCAATGCTTTGGTTGTCAAGAATATGGACCTTTCAAGGGAGATTGTCCCAAGAACTCTAAGAATAATAAGAGGAAGGATATAAATGAAGCATTAACAACTGAAGATGAAGAAGCTCCAAAGAACCTAAGGTATAAGACATCAAGCAAGTCTACTACTAGCATTAATGAAGTTTATGGAAAGTGTACATAGCTCTACAATCTACCTTTGTACCAAGTTTGTAGTCAAGTTTTCTATTTCTTAGATGGAAGATAAAATAGCATTTTTTGTTGGCAAGACAATTACAAGATTTATGGGGATAGCATATAAGTCTATCGGGATTCATAAATTAAGTGTTTTCATGGAAATCAAAATTAAGAGGGAGCTCATAGTCATTTACAATAAAGAATAAACTCACTAGAGTAAGACGTGGAGTCTAGAATGCCTCACATAACTCTAGACAAATCTCCCAATTACGTTTGCAGATAATAAAGATAGATTCATGTCTAAAGATAAGATTTAGAGGAGGATAAAATTTCTCCCCAAAGGAGTAAGGAAGCTAACAACATGACAGTATAGAAATCAACAATATAGTAAAGAAATATTTCAGTGGTATTCAACATCTAGCTTGTAGCATGTTAAATATTATTTTAGTGAGTCGGAAAATTCATCAAATTTAATTCAAGCTTATGCATCAAAGAATGAACTAGTGATACTATTGATAAGCCTCAGTATTGCAACAAGAATGATGCAACTCCCAAGGCTACCAAATTTAATTATCAACCCAGGGTTTGTACAAACTTAAGAGGTATCGACACTATATGTGTAACATATAATGCATCTTTCCTTTGCTGTCATGATGTAATGGAGTGCATGTACTAAAGTCAAATCCTAAACTAATTGCAGAAAATGAAATGCTCGAAATGGAAACCTTAACCTATTGCAAGAAGTAAAGTAAAAAAAAAGAAACCTATTCTAATTGCATAATGTAAAGATCATGAACCAAATTTCAACCATTACATTTCAAGTATTTTAGATCCATTAACAGAGTTCATTGGATGTGGCAATCAAGAAAATCATCATTGTATTATCCAATCCATAAATCTGTCCATTAGCCTAAATCCCTGAAATGTTTTGCATGGGTAAAGAGGCAAGTCATAAGTGGTATTTAGTCTTACCTAATAATTAATTTAGAGCCTAGGGGTCTTAATTAAACCCTAAAGGATCATAAACAACCTTCTTAAGTGAATATGGGCAAGTATATACACGTTGGAAGAGTACTATAGAAAACAACATATTTACTGTAGGAAACTATAATTCACCGAATGACCAAGAAAATCAAATCCAAATTTTATGGGACAATTTTTTTATTGATTAGAATGTCTTAGGTATCCATTTCAAGTGGAATCACTCAAAAATACCTCTATTAACCCACACTAAAAAATAGCAGAAAATTACTATTCTAAAATCTAGAAATTCAAGAAATAGTGAGCTAGTAAAGCTATCAAACACCTAACCTAATCAAGTGAAAATGCTATGGGTATTTTTTTATTATTAAATATAATGCTTTTTTGATCTCATTCAAGTGGAATCAACTCGATTGAAGCTCATTATCGTGCTCTAAAAAATATAATAAATGTATTGTTATTTGCCACAAGGGATTTCTAGAAATCTAGATTTGGGAATAAACAAACTAATCCAAGTAGCTCAATGATTACTATGACCTTCCAAATCTGTTCCAATAATGAAATAATACTTGTGATCCTGAAAAATAACTTACTTCAACCATTTAACCCAATCTTATAACAAGAAACCATTAATACTAAATGCAGAAATATAAAAACAATAAGAACAAGAGATGCATGTGAATAAGAAATGAAAAGAAGAAAAGTAAATGATATAAAAAGGCTCTAAGGATCTTTTTATGGCCAAGCCCAAGTAAACTCAGATTCCTATGAAGGAGACAAAGATATAGAAGTTGAACATGTCACCAATATTCATTATTTCCATCAATACAATTACATCCCTGCAAGAAATGACAATGAAGTTGCAAAAATACGAGTTTTTTCCACAAGAAGACTAAGAAAAATCCACCCCTAGAGGAAAATTCGACTTGGTACTTATACAAAATGATTAGGAATCATTCCCCATGAAAGGAGGAATCTTTCCCACCAAAATCCATTAGTTAGCAAATCTAGTTCCCAATACTAGGAATCTGCATTAAATGGCACGGGACGCATTCCTAGATTTTCTCAATCATTGGAGATCCACAATATGTGTCATAATTCCATAATATCTTGTTGATTTATTATTTAATATTGATCCTCCTGTAGTAGGGATCAAGTCCCTAGATTATCTCCTCCTCTAAATTTCCATAATCTTCTCAATATTCTCATAATATCTCACAAAAATACATGATATTAGGCACACATATACAATTATCCATAAACCTTCATAATGAACAAATTAAAGTTAAAAATAAATTATCTATTATTCAATGTGTTGAAGGATGGTCAGATGGGCCTTACTTTATGTCTAATTTAGATGCCCATTATACCCCCCTGTTAAAGCGTTGCTCATCGTCTGAACAACTTAGTGACCCCATTGTGCCTCATTCATGGCCCTAATGGCCTCCCTAATTTATATATTCCCACCTTTTTCCCCTTATGCAAGATGGGTTCTTTAAGATTCGTGGCCTCTTACCTCTCTATAACATCGTTTAGGCCATGGAAAAAAGCTAGAAAGAGATTAGAGACCTCTTGGAAATCCTCTTTTCATTGTTGCAGTTTGAGTTCTATTTTGATGGTGAATGCCTTCTTTCCTTTTGTTTGCTTCTTCTTCTCTTTTGTGGCCTAGATTATTTCCCAATGGCCTTGGATTTTTCTATTTCAATTAGGTCTCTCTGAGGCACTACCATTTTGATTTTTTGAATATGGAAAACATTTGCAGAAAGCAAATTTATGTACATATGATAGGTTTAATCTCAGCCATTCATAAATTATGACTCCTATTGGTATAGGAACCTAACAGTGGCTCCAGTTAAGGATGGAATTTCCTGGTGAAATTTCAAGAAGTAGTAGATCAATGGCCTTCTGAATTGTTGTGATTCTACTCTGCAACTTTCCTTTTTACTTTGCTGCTTTATTGATACTTATGATAGTGAAATTTTTGAAGCTTAGGGCCTTCTCTTCACCCTTATTTAAATTCCTAAGGTCCACACACTGTCTAATTTCGCTAGTTTTCTTTCTTGTAGGTACCTTCACTCGCCCATCAACCTATCAGTACCATTCAACTACCCACTACCCTTTTACCCCAAATCGCCTTGTTGTCCCAAATCCCCCAGTTACCCCAACTCCAGTTCTCAATGTTGTCCAACTTAGAGCTATGGCACTCAGATATGCCCCTCTTAACATGCCTGCACCTCAGGGTGTCTTACCAGCAGATTATCGGAGTAAAATTACCTTATTTGATGGCACTGGAACTTACACTACTCAACAACACACAAAGAAAATGACTGATTATTTCAAACTGCATGAGATTGACATAGGAGATGTCCAAATGAGAATTTTTACCCAAACTTTAGCTAGAGAAGTGAGAACATGGTTTAGATCTTTGCCTCCTAATAGTATAGATAGTTTATAACTATTCTACCAACAATTTTTACATAGGTGGGAGAAGAAAAAGAACCCTCTTCAAATTATTTTTGAATATGAAAACCTTAAGAGGGGACCAAATGAAACTGTTCAGGACTACTGTACTAGGTTTAATAATGTATATAATGCAATCCCATTTAACCTTAGTCCTCCACTTTGCTTAGCCTTGATTAAGTTTCTAGACGGATTTGACACAGATATGGCTTTTCAACTTAGAGAGAGGAATCCCCCTACAGTAGAAGATATACAAAGTATTGCAATAAGTGTGGAAGCTAATCTGCTCACTAAAAGAGCTAGGGTTAGAAACGAGAGAAGAACACCCCTGAAAGATGAGACTTCACCCTTTGACCAAAAAATGGATTCTTTAGCTAAAGGAATGGAAAAGTTGATGGACAGAATAGAAGTCATTGAAAGAAAACCTCACTGGGATAGCCAACAGGCACCTCCAGTAAGGAATCCAAACTTTAGGAATAACTAGAACCAAAGCACTGGTAAAAATGGGTCTGATCATAACATTAGACCACCTTTCCAAGAAAATTATGCTAAAACTTCCCACTAAGAAGACCCTGTGCTAGACACCCAAATCAAGCTAATGGGATTAGATGATGAAGAAACTGTTTTTCTAACTCAGGATGACCAAGAATTATACATTATTCAACAGTTATAGACCCAAACTGGAGAATCCTTCGATTACAAGCAAGGGTATGACTCTTCTATTTTCGAAGTGCATAAACAGTACAATTTGAGGAGCAAAAACAACACTGATGTTCTAGAACAAAACAAAAAAGTAGTACCTAATCAGCCTAAGAAAGTGAAATCTGCAAATCAGAATCCTCCAATTACAAAAACCCTGCAAATCCTTTCTAGACCAAGTCAAAATCCTCCCAGTCCTATAATTGAAGATGTAAATAATGACCAACCTTTAAAGGAGCAACCTTCCACTTCAGCTCCCCTCAAGTGAACAGTGGAACAACCTCCAAAAATTATATTAGAAAATCCAAATGGAAACACTCTGAACAATGAAAAAGAAGAACATGCAACTCAAAACCTTGGCTCTAAAATTTGAAATGTTCAAACAAACAAAGCCCCTCTGCCTTTCAATTTGGCAGCAGAAGTGGCCAAACTCAACATCTTAGTGCCTCTAACAAAATTGGTTAAACATGAAACTTACAGGTCTCAAATTAGTAAATCTTTAAACTTCTGAAAATCAAGACTCTCTGAATCTATTTGATGATCAACCTGAGTTAATTTTCAGACCTGATGTGAATGGGAATCCAGTTGAATGAGGGATACCACCCTTCTACATTAGCCTTAACATCCACGATAAAATCATACATAATGTCATGCTTGACTCTGAAGCTTCACATAATCTTATGCCTAAGTCTGTAATGGAAAAGCTAAACTTGGATATCACTAGGCCTTACAAAGATCCGTTTTCCTTTGATTCAAGCCAAGTTAAGTGCTTAGGGCTTATAAAATATTTGTGTGTTTCCCTAGTTCAGTACCTTGTTAAGACCATACTTATAGACATTGTTGTTGCTGATATATCACCCAAGTACGGTATGTTGTTGTCTAGATCTTGGGGTGCCAAACTCTAGGGATCTCTGCAACTAGACATGTCATACGCTACCATATTAGTCTTTGGACATCCCACGAAAATGTATAGAGAGACTTTGATGAAGTATGTAGTGAGTACATAGGAGAGGCCTCAAAACTTTACTATATATTAGTACATTCTGATATTGATTCTATCATACTTGACAATGTTGAAACTAATCAAGAAGACACTTCAAGCAGTATAACAATAGAACCAAAAGAAATTGCAGTATTAAAAGAAAATCAAACTGTCCAAATTCATGAGATTTTAGATAAAAGAGATGACCTAGATACCTTAGTCAAGAAAGATTTCATAGCCCCAGATGAAAATTATGAGCATGAAATCCTATCGCATCTTGAATTTGATGGGTCAATCAACAAACTAGGTGCTAGAGCAGGTGTATGGATTTACAACTTAGAAAATGATCATTCAAAGGGTCATGCCTACATATTAAACTTTAAATGTACAAACAACATGGCTGAATATGAAGCACTTCTATTAGGTTTGAAATTGGTAAAGAGGTTAGGAGCCATAAGAGTCTCTATTATGGGAGATTCCAAGTTGGTAATCAAACAAATTAAGGTTGTTTATAGGACTAGAGATCCTAGATTAGGATTTTACAGAGGGACAATTGTAGAAATACTAAACACCTTTTTAGAAACCAAGCTTGCTATTATTCCAACAAAACATAATATGCAAGCTCACAGTTTAGCGATGTTTGCTAGTACTTGCAAGTTACCCTTTCAGCACAACCATTAGTACACTACTGAGGTTAGGCGTAGACCTACTATTAATGATAAGCAAATTAACCATTTTCTAACTTTAGATGACGAATTTGTAAATAGCAACATAGACACAAACATAACACTAGATTTTGATTACACTGATGAAGTAAAAATTAACAAAGTAGAAGATGATCAGATAGATAGATTGCATCCCACAAAGTTTACAAAATCAGATATTCGAAACCTAAAACAAATGGATATTGATGAAGCAATTGATGAAGAATATGAAGTCATTAATCTTAAAGATAATTTTTTACCAAAAGGATTAACTCCTTTGGAGGATTTATTTGATTCAAATGATATTCCTAAAAATCCTAAAATGGAACCCTTGAAATCAGACATTGAAGAATGTAACATAGGCTCTGAAGAGGATCCTAAAACGATAAAACTTTCAAAATCTTTGCCTCCTAGTGAAAAAGTGAAGTACATAGAACTGCTAAAGGAATTCCAAGATGTTTTTACCTAGAATTATGAGGACCTTAAGTCCTATACAACATACTATCCCATTAAAAGAAAATCAAAAGCCTTTTAGACAGAAGCTTAGAAGGATTAACCCTGTTCTATTGCCTTCTATCGAAAAGGAGATCAAAAGAATGTATGAAGCTAAGATTATTGCTCCAATTATATTCTCAGACTAGGTTTCTAATTTGGTACCTACAGGAAAGAAAACTGGTGAAATTAGACAGTGTGTTGACCTTAGGAATTTGAATAAAGTTTCACTGAATGATAACTACCCCCTCCCTAAAATGGACCACATATTACAGAGGGTAGTAGGTTCCACCAGAATCTCACTACTAGATGGGTTATTTGGTTATAACCAAATCCTAGTACACCCAAATGATCAAGCAAAGACTGCATTCACCACACCATGAGGCACTTTCATGTATGTTAAAATGCCTTTTGGGCTAAAAAATGTAGGGGCCACCTTTCAAAGAGTAATGGAAATAACCTTTGCAAAATAAATCCACGACTTCTTGGTAATATACCTAGATGATATCAAAGTATTCTATAAATCATATCAAAAACACCTGGATTATCTTAGGTAGGTTTTTATCAAGTGTAGGAAGTACGAAATTTCCCTAAATCCTAAAAAATATTTATTTGGACTAGAAGAGGGGAAAGTACTAGGCCACATAATCTCCAAAGATGGAATTCGGATTGACCCAACCAGAATTGAATCCATTTTGTAGATACCACATCCGAGAACTACAAGCATTTTTAGGTAAAATAAACTTTTTGAGAAGATTTATATCTAACTTAGCTGAACTAATTAGATTACTAAACAACATGTTGAAGAAAGATTCGACTATTAAATGGAATCTGGAGGCTAAAAAGTCATTTGAATATATAAAGCTAGCCTTAACACAAACAACAGTCCTCATCAGTCCAATGTTTGATAGGGATTTTATCATTTTTTCTTTTCCTCAGAACATACAATTGCTGCATTCCTACTACAGGAAAATGATCAGGGTTTTGAACAACCAACAGCTTTCTTTAGTAAATCCCTGAGAGATGCACCTTTAAAGTATAATATAATGGAAAAGCAAGCTTTTTCTCTAGTTAAAGCTATTAAAGATTTCAGAGTTTATATCTTGTACTCCCATATAGTGGCTTATGTTCCCAATGTTGTAGTCAAAGACATTCTAACACAGGATGGACCAGATGGAAAGAGAGGGAAGTGGATAGCTACTATATTAGAGTATGATTTAGAAATTAAACCTACAAAATTGATCAAGGGCCAAGGTTTAGCTAATATTATGATTGAATCAAACTGTCAGGCTCTAGACATAAATTTCATTGCAGAACTAGAAAACGAAGAGGAGATGGCAACTCCACAAATCAGCCATGCCTTTATAGATTCATCGTGGTATGCTGATATAATATACGTTATACAAAACCTTCAAGCTACTCCTGAGTTGTCCAGAACTAAAAGTAGGTTCTTAAAAATGAAATCTTTAAAGTTTTGCATAATTGACAATGCTTTATTTTGGAAAAATCATGAAGGCATCCTTCTTAATTGTTTGTTAAAGGAAGAATCTGACAAGATATTGCAAGAATTTCATGCAGGTGATTGTGGTGGACATCTTTACTGGAAGACTATAGCTGATAAAATCTTAAGAGCTGGTTTTTATTGGCCCACTCTATTTGTTCATGTAAAAAAATTTGTAACCTCGTGCCACAAATGTTAGATTTTTGAAGGAAAAAGAAAACTATTGCCCTTACCTATGAAACCTATTTCTACCGAAACACCTTTTCAACAGTGGGCTCTTGACTTCATTGGTGAAATTCACCCCCCTTCCTTTGCCTAACATAGATGGATCTTGACTGCTACAGACTATTTTACAAAGTGGATAGAAGTTATACCCTCAAGACAAGCCACTGATACTGTCATTATAGGTTTCCTTGAGACTATTTAACATGCTTTGCTGGATCTATGTCTTCAACTTGTCTTGACGATGAACCACACTAGTTGGTTCGAAACGCGTCGACAAATGTCTGTCCACATGTGATTTACGCCAAATTCATTCTTTCAAAATTTTAGGATCTGTTCCAAATAATTCTAACTGAGAACTAAAAATTAGGTAGTGGAACATCTTGCCTCTAGAAACTAGCGAACTGATTCATTCAGTTGCAAACTACTTTTTGATAGATGAATATACCTCCATGAGTGAAAATTTGACATAATTACATCTAGATCCATCAATTTACATTAAATTACATCATAAGTTTGACATTAAGAAGGAGAAAAGTCAAACTGTCAAGTAACTAGGCAAAAAACAAAGTATACTTGGTGATACTGAGCAAAATTTCCCCAATGCGCCGCGCTGATTTCTCTATGCATAGTGCCTGTTTACAACCAATTTTGGAGGCCTTCCTAGTGTCCAAATATGCTCCACATGTGCTTGTTGCAAAGGTCTGCCTATCTACCTTCTTTAACAAGTGGAATTTTTGAATTTGGCCTCCATGTTTCCCTCCAAAACTGAGTTCTCTCAACACTGCTTCCTGTGTGTCAAAATAGGGGCAGTAAGGTCATTTTTTGGTTTTTTTTGACCTTTTTGAGGGCTCAAAACCTGCAAAAATTTCTTGGCCATTGGTAGCAAAGCATATTTCCTCATGCCAAATCCACAAATGCTACGTTTTTATCATTTGAAGGCCTCCATCAAAAGCGAGTGCCAGGTGGCGCGGCACATAGGGCAGAAAATTCTGTGTTTTAGCCCAAAAATTTCAAAAATGCAAAAGTGTCCCAATTTTTTTGAAATTTGGGCTGAGTCTTTTCCATCAAGAGCTGTGTTGGGCCAAGGAAGCCTCAGCCAATATCTGAAGTCTATCTTGCTCCTTTTGCCTCCTCGATGCCCTTTTCAACTTTGCTTTCAAGCTTCTGATTCTCGCCTTGCAACTTTTATTCCTCGCCATGTAATGGTAGGCCATATGCCTCAACATTGCTTTCTCCCTGTTAGCCTTCTCTAGCAACCTTTCTAAGTGGATATCACTCTCTCAAGCCATGATTCTCGATCGGCATTTATTTCTTGCTCAAGTGACGTGAGCTTCACCTTCCTCCTTTTGGAAGCTTGGCAGTTTTCTCGTATGTTTTGCAATTCCATAATCATTTGCTAATCTTCAGGCTGCTTGTTTCTTTGATCCAGGTACTTTATTATCCACTTAGATCTTTCTAAGTTGAGGGACAAAGCATTGATGTCTGTTTGTTGCTCCTAGATGACCTCTTTGACCTTTGAGCTTTTTGAGCCCAAATCAGCGTCATCATCCTCAATGAGAATGAAATCAGTCTCCTGCTCACCTGAAGGCCCCTCATCATGTAATGGCCTCTTGCCCTTATCCTAAACCTGTTGTGCTGATGAAGGAAGCGAGACCCCTTCCACCCTAGGTGGAGATAATACTCGCTTTGCTGCTATGAGCAACTGTCTAGTGCCTTTTTGATAGGTGACAAACATCGACATACTAGTGGTCTATGCCTCATGACCCTCCTACTAATGTGAAGGTCCACCTATCTCATGAAAAGCTTCTAGAGGTCCCTGAGGAGCTGTAAAGAACTCATGAGAAATGAAGTCCTCCCATGAGATGCCCTAAAAACCAAGTTGATGTGTGACCACAATTTAAATGAGAGCAAAATGATAGATACTATTAAACTGCTGCTGAGGAGTCTTTTGTTGTACTAGGGTGGTCATCTTCTCAATATTTTGGCACATGAAGTAGGGGAGATTCATCATTCTCACCCTGGTAAAGTGCATCAACAGTCTGATATAATAGGCATATAGGGGAGAAAATTGTCCCTCACAGCTGAAATATTTCATTATAAGTTTCATCAAAGGAGCATATGAATCTTTCAGGTACCGAAAGGGAAAAAATATGCGGAGTTGTCTCAAATAACCGGGCTTGATGTATGGTTCATAATTTTCCCTGTCAATTTGCTACCTTTTATTCCATTGCTCTCCAATATTAGGAATAACGGTTGCTAGAAAAATAGATTTCGGTGTTAAAGTAAATGTTACACCAGCTAGAGTGACTTGGCCATTATGTAGATGAAGCACAAACAACCAGGCTAACTCATGATGATACTGGATTCTAGTAACCATCTCACAGAACTCATAACAAGATTGGTGTTGGAAGCATGTGATAGCAAGAGGACAGGCCTGCAGCTCAGCAAGTGTGGTAGGTTCCTCTCGTATATGTTTGCCACCCTTATGAGGTCTCCTTGGTGCATGTATTTCTGTAGGAGAGTCACTGTGTGTCTCTTCATCACGGTCATATGAAGGATCAGACTCCATGTTTGCTAGTGGGTGAGTTTTCTTGATGAGTAAGATTTATGGTGTTTTTAATTTTCTGCCACCAAGGGTAAAAATGTATGAGGGACTGTGGGGGGAGAGAGTATGAGGGGTTTTGGGAATGTTAGGACAGGATTTTGTTTGGGAAATAGGGGATTAGGGAAAATAGGTAAGCTTAGGGACAACAATTAGGGTTTAGGGATTTGTAGTTAGGATTTGGGAAAATGGGAATTAGGGATAGGGATGATTGAATATGGGAGTTAGGGAATGGGTGGATAAGCTGAGAAAATGAATGGAGGAGTGAAAAAATGAGGGAGTGGTAGAATAAACTTGGCAGCAAAATGACAAGTACAAACCCTAGGAAATGGCTTTTGATAAATTGCAAGGTGTTAGGGTTTGATTTTTTTCACACAACCACCATAAATTTTCAAGAAACACTCCTTCACTAGCAAGGAAGAGGGCTTGACTTACTTGCACACTAGAAGTTTTGGGCAATTTTTGCAATTTGAGGGAGTTTTTGAGGAAATTGGTCTTGGCCGCTCTATGCGTCGCGCCTCAAACCCAATGTGTCGTGCCTCTTGTGTGCGCTGTTCCAGTACAAATTAACACCAAAATAGGAGACCCAGTGCGCCGCGCCACTTGTATGTGCCATGCCTCTCACCCAGTGCATCGCGCCCACAATTTTGCATAGTTTTTCTCCAAGTTGCTTCGTTTCCTCAACACAACCTTCACTCCACTCAATCTTTGTTCTTTGAATGAAAATGAGCTTTTTGAATTGAGAAAAATGATTTATACACAAGATATTTTAATTTTTGATTCATAAAACCCACTTTTATAATGTTTGCAATGTGACTTTACTTTTCAACTCTGTTTTTTGAGCAGTTTACTTTATTTGTGCTTTTGATGAACTAAATGACTTGATTTTTTGGTTTCCTTGTAGGGAATGGAGCAGCTGAAGCTTGGCAAGGTGACCAGGGTTGCCACTGAAGTGATTTACATATGAAAAAACTGAAATTGCATGAATTTATACAATTAAAACTCTAAAATACTCTATTTTTCCTCAAAACAGAGTTTTGAGGAAAACTACATTTCTGAGCAAGTGATTATGAATTTATTGGTACTTGAAATTTTTTCAACCTCCTCATGTGCCTGCTAACCGTTATTGAAATTTTGGGGACCTTTTTTATGAAACCCTAGACCTAATGAAACTGAAACCCTAGAACTGACTCCTGCAAATTTAAAGACAAAAGGTGACTGCAGATGATCTTGGTGAATGAACATGGGCCAGCAGGTAAAGGACATGAGGGACAATGTTGGTCAAGCCTGCTGTCGCATCCTTGAATGCGGTTTTATGCCCATGACGTACCAGGGTTGTTTTAGTTCCCAGAGCTCCCTGGATGGCGGTACTTCCCATTGTTACTCAGATGGTGGGATTTCACTGTCTTACCCAGCCCAGTTTGACCCGGCCTAGTACCATCTCTAATAGCATTCTGATTATGGTTGTAGTTTCCATGCAGTCGGGTATGGCCTTCTAATAAGCTTCTAGGTTGCTCCAATCCTTTCCATCTTTTGAGCCTGCATGACCCACTAGTTCCAGTGGTTCCAACACCAATTCTAAGTAGCGCTATTTCGCCTAGCATACTTTCATTCGGTTCCTGAAGATGCAGATACCAATTTATAGCGAGCACTTCATATATGCAAATATGAACCACCAATAGTGTCAGAGATAGATCTAACGCTCTACTTACCAGTTGTGGATCCAGATTAAGATAAAGACCCTGTTTATTCAGTGGCTTAGCCCGTTGATTCATCAGCATCTCACTTACCATTCTACCATTCCTTCCGGCATCAACACTTGTTCCTGTTGATCCAGTCAAAGAACCAGTTGGCGAGCCTTAACCACTACCAGTAGCGGCCGGCAAATACCCACTTCTAATAAGCATTGGTTCTAAAGGATAGGAGGAAGGTAGCAAGCAAGGTCGGATGGACTAAGCCGAGGTCCAAGTCTTCTATGGGATGGTAGCAACTAGGCTGAGTACGGGAGAATGAGAGGTAGTGCCAACATCGACCAGTGGGGAGGAATGCCAAGCCATCTAAAGGGTGGTATAAAGCCACTTTGAACTGAGAGTAAGGGCACTTATTAGAGGGTTATGCCTTTTGGTTAGGTCTCAAAAACATGAAGCTACCTACTAAGCGAGCTATGACTATTGTTTTTCAGGACATTATCCATAAGATCATCGAGTCATATGTAAACAACCTACTTACTAAATCCAATTACATTATGACCATCCTTGATACCTAGTACCATGCTCATGTGCCTGTGTGCTATAAGAGTCACTAAAAACTTGGGCAAATGTGCTTGACCTGGGTGAGTTGTTAGGTTTTCTTATATTCGCTGTGGCATTGACATTGACCCCAGCTAAAGCCAAGGCTATTCCTGAGATCCCTAAACCCTGTAATGAGAGAGCCCTCAGGTCCTCCCTTGGTCATGTCAGGGCCATTTACACCTTGTAGATGGCTTTACAGAAGTATAGTGCCTCTAAATCAATGCTTAAGAAAGGAACACCTTTTGTGGGGGATGAAAGGTACCGGAATGCTTTCTAGAGATTTAAGGATATGTTCCTAACTCCGCTTACCTTAATCTCAGCAAAACTTGATCGCCTTTCTTACTATATGTGTTACGTCTGACTAGGCCATAATCATACGCAACCAGAGCATATACATTTCGAGATTGAGTAAAAGCACTAGGAGTAGAGGTATATATATTATATAATAGTTCCATCACTGTTGTTTATGGGGGTAGATAACAGCTTCAAGCTTCACTAAGGGCCTTTACTACACACGCATCATAAGACAAATCTAACAAAGGTCCCGGAGGGGCTGGCGCTTCTGAGGGCAAGGGGAGCTGATAAAATCAGAATAGATGCCGGGAAAGGTGATGGCTTTCTAGGGAAGGATACTTAGCGATACGGTGGCTATCAAACTCAAAAGTGTGCTACCTCTGCTTTTATCACCTATGACGGTGGTGGTAGTGATGGTGCAAGGTCAGGGAGGGATGCTACAGGGAAGGATGCTAGGCTAAGTGAGAGATTTGCTACTGGTGAATCTGAATCTGGATCCAGAAGAGAATAAACACGTCCAGCAATAAGATGGACCCTATTGATCCGGAACCGCACATTGAAGTTTATAGACCGGTTGTCGAACCAATTAGAAAGTCAGTTCAGATGATCCATGTTCCTAATGGAATGCAGCTGACTGAGCGAGACACCTAATATGCAATGCAAAAAGAGAATTTGATCTCTGACGGAGGGATGAAGATACCAACACTAACAGGAATATAACAAGAAAACTTGGAATAAGAAGCTGATAAATGCCTTGTGGGAAGATAGGCTGACCACTAAGAAATCCATTGGTACTAGTCCCTATCAGCTAGTCTATGGAATTGAGGTTGTCTTCCCATCTTCTTTGGGAACGCAAATGATGAAACTGCTTCAAGAAGCATAGGTTGAGCCAAATGACAATCAAAGGAGGATAAACCAGACAATTCACTTGTAGCAGACCAGGGCAGAAGTCTATATCCTATCCCAAATTGTGTAGGAGAAAATAAAAAAGGCTTTTAACAAAAGCACCAAGGAAGAATATTTCTACCTAAGAGATAAAGTTTTGAAATGGGACTCAAGAAGGGAAGAAAAAGGTAAACATGGGAAGTTTGACTTCTTGTGGAAAGGCCCTTACATTATTTATGCTTTGAGAGGTAACAACGCTTATTTTCTCAAAGCATTGGATGGTGTAGAGGTAGAAGGAGGAGCAGTTAATGGTCGAATGTTAAAACACTATATAGATCCCAATAACTAATTCCACTAATCACTTGTACATATTATATCCTTTTCTAAAAGTTCAGTGTGGATTGGATGGTAAAGTTTTGGAGTTGAAGCCCGAAGAGAAGGCCCTAAGCTTCAAAAGTTTCACTATCATAAGTATCAATAAAGCAGCAAAGTAAAAGGGAAAGTTACAGAGTAGAATCACAACAATTAGAAGGCCATTGATCTACTAGTTCTTGACATTTCAACAAGAAATGCCATCCCCAAGTGGAGCCACTGTTAGGTTCCTATACCAATAGGAGTCATAAGTTATGAATGACTGAGATTAAACCTGTAATATGTAAATACCTTTGCTTTTTGCAAATGTTTTCCATATTCAAAAAATAAAATTAAAAATTAAAAATGTAAAGAGGGTATGTCCTAAAAGAAAGATCAAAGGACAAAAGAAGGAAAAAGGTAAAAAAAGATGAAAAAATGAACCCCAAGTAAAAAGAAAAAGACCATGAAAGTGTGCAAGCCCAAATGCCACTACCATTTACTTTTTATGCATAATAATGATTGTGTGCAATGTGTTATTCATGCCACAATCCATGGTAACCAAACCGTTTAATCTTGGTTATTCCATGCTTTGAATTTCATGTTTAGAGATAGAGAATAAAATCTGACCAAACTGTTTAATCTTTGCAGATAAGTAGATAGGTAGAGTGAATAAAATGAGCTCAACAGTTTAATCTGAGCCCTTGGATGTAATAATGATAGACTTAGATAGATTTCCATTGTAAAAGAAAAGAAAAAGTTTTGATAAGGTTTTGCCAGCTTAATTGCACCCTAATAAAGAGTAGAAAAAATGGTAGGATGAGTAGATGGGTAAGTAGTTGAATGGTTGGAAAATTATGATGAATGATTAGTTAAGATCATATCCTTTGCTTTCATCATCAAGTTACTAAAGCATGGAGGATAATTGAGCAGTTACAAAAAGTGAATTGGTTAATTTCCCCATTCATTTCACCCTTAATTTTACTAATTTCCCATAAGTAAAGGCAAAAGTACCTAAAAACTTAAGTTGAAGGGGCTCAGAGCATTTCTTTGACTTCTGGAGGGACCGGGCCCTCGGCCTAATAACTTATAGGGTCTAAGTACTAAAACCCCCTTACCAACATTCACTCCCTCTATAATACATTCATTTCATATAAAAATCCCTTTTCCTAAGGTGAAATCACCATTTACCTAGGGAAAGTAATTAACCCTACATAAAACCCCTTTTTTCCACAAAAAAACCCACAAAAATCATCTAGCCTAAGTAATAATGTGTAGGTGCAAATATGTAAATAAAAGTTCAGCACATTATACTTAGCACAAAAACCCACTTTTTTGCTTTCATTTCATATTAACCTTTAATTTTATTAATTAACTCTCAAAGAAAACCCCCTTTCTTGTATGTTTTATTAATATCCCATATGCTAATATCCCGCCCAATGGTTTGAAATGTAAACCTTATTAGTAAATTAATTAAATGGATTAATTAGTTGATCAGCGACTAATTAAGAGCCATAACCCTCCGCCAAACAAAAAAGGGTTAATTAATCAAACAGTGATTAATTAATAACATGTTCCACCAATCAAATTGTCGCTAATGTCATTAAGCCTCCTTAAACCACACTTAATATCCTGTCGAACCACTCCATTAACTCTCGATCAAGTCACACCCCCAACCACTGTGCGATCTGACCCCTTTAGATCCAACGGTCTATACTCATATCGGGCAGCCTCCAAAGGTCGGCCTTTACCCACTCGATGTGAGCAGTTTCACTATTCACCCCGCCACTACGTGGCGCCCGATGAATGGAATCAGGCAGCCTTCCCCCAAAACGACTTATCCTGAAAAGCGGTACGATGGATTCCGCTTACTGCCTCCACTTACCACCTCTGCTAAACGCCAAAATGTCACATCCCCCAATTGGCGCCAACTATCATTTTCCAATGTACCTGCCAATATCATTGGATTTACAACTAAAATTGAAAAACTCATTGTTTTTTCATTTTTTATCATGAAAAGAACATTATGACTTCCATGCAAAGCACAGAGTACATTCAACTATCAACTTGCTGCCAATCGTCAACTTTCCAAAGCCGCTGAACTCAAGACTACCTTCCAGACCCGTGCGCTTCCTGCAAATAATGCACAACACCATTACCCCGTTCAAATAGCCAAAACCAGGTAATTACCCCATTTCCACTAAGAAACCCTATTTTCTTGCCGAACCTGAACTAAATTGCTTTAGATACTAAGTAATTTAGTAAATTGAGCTACCTAATAGTCCTAAAATACACTGTAATAGACCAATTTTTCCCAATTTCCTTGAAACCCTTTGCCCCGGTCCTTGAATACACAAGAACCAAGGATGGAAGCCCCAATTTCCTTTAATATCATGCCCATTATGACTCCTCATACAGATTTAGGCCATCTCCCACTTGCAGACAAATATTTCCAGATTAAAGACACCTTTGTCTCTGAATTCCCTTTGAAACTCTATTGCAAGTACTGAGACCAACTCCTCAACTATGTAGACCACATAAGGCTTTGGGAATTAGGTTTACCCAAGTACCAGTTCCCCGGGGTTCATGTATTTCCAAAGATTGTACATTACTGTCAGATGAATTATGATCCTATCCAAAGGGCAGTAAGAACCCCTGACCAATCTGTTCTATTTACCATTACTACCGAGTCTATTAATGAAATGTTACAATTACAACCAAGCCAAAGCCTGACTCCTCTTTCCATTGGAGATATGCTGAATAGATACCCTACCCTCACATCAATCAAACTGGCTCAATTATTGCAGACCTTTATCAGAGAAGAATAGTGCACCCCAAAGGACTCTCCCCCTTATCTATGGACCATATTCTCTGGCCTTGGCCGAGACATCATAGACGTGATTTCCAATGTGTTAGGTTAAAACCACAAGTGAATTTGTTGATGAAATCATAATATCCTTCATGTCCATCTACTCTCCCAGGAAACCACTAGCCATCATATTTAATTATGCCAAGTTCATTGCTGACAAAATGCATGATCAATTCATAAGATTAGAAAATGAAAGAGTGTTTAAGTATTCCTCAGTTCTATATCTTTTATTCTTGGATTATCAAGCTGATAGATTTCCAATTGCCCTCCAAAAGCTTGATACCAGAGGCAACCCCAGGTCTCTTCTGGACTATGTTGTTCCACTAGTTTGACTCTTAGTACTCTTATAATGACTTCATGGACCTCTTTGTACATCTAGTAGCAACTATGTTGCTAGGAAGCCCTCCACCCAAAAGCAGTGCAGACATCAGGAGGGTCCTTCAGTTATCAAAATAGTACAGAGTGGGGGATTGGTACTTGTACCAAAACCACACTGAGATAAGAATCTATGGATGTGAGTTGGCTCCTTAAAAACTACCCAGATACCTCCCTATGAGATTATTTGCTCTGGAGTACTACAGACAAATGATAAACTCAGATGAGGTACAATTTGTCAAAGCCAAGAAGAAAGCACAACTTAGAATAAAGGAGCAACTTGGCCCATTCATTTGTAATAATAGAGAAGCAGGAAAAGTAGCAGAAGAGATTCTCCAAAGACTGAGATTAAAACAAAGCTTCATTTGGATATATGATCCCTGTGATTTCATTTGTAATAGGAGAAAAAAAATAAATTGTCCCGTTACATCCATCATAGAATCCCTGAAATTGAACAATATGCAAATCAATTTGAATGGAGGGAAAATACTTTGGTAGGCCGGGATAGTTCAAAGGTTGCTATTGATAATGTGTTGATAGATTTAGACAGAAGACTTGATGAGGATTCGTTTGTACAGGTGCCAGAAGCAAGTCAATCACAAATACATAGTGAACACACAACATAGAAACTAGGCCCCTCTGAGCAAGTAGGTCCATCAAAGAAACAACCTTCAGAGCAACTAGAATCATCAAAACATTCCGAGAGGACAGAGTAGCCAGAGGAATATGAACAACCTAAAATTTCAGAAGAACTTTCTCCACTTGAGGAAATTATGAGCAATCCTCTAGTCTTGCAAACTCCTCTAAATGAGGAGAGGAACCTAAAAAGAGATAGAGAGGAGGCCACCCCTTCTAGCAAGCTTGTTGGCCAAACCTATGCTAAGAGGCAAAGGCTGAACCCATTTGCAGAGTAGGAATACACTGAGGAAACAGTAGCAACTTCAGGAGTAGAATGGACAGAAATCATGCATACCACTCCTTGAGGAGGGACACAAGAACCTTCCACCTCACAAGCTCAAATGTTGGAAAGGCAACAGAGTGTGGAAGTATCCTCCTTCAGTGCTCCTTATGGACAAAGCCTAGATATCAAGGAAAAATACAAGGAAATCAAAGCAAGGAATGAAAGGCTAAAGGTGCAAAGTTATGCACATTATCTAAAGATGGCTCCAAAAAACCAAACAAGGCTAATGTCAACCTTTGACATCAAAGAAGGTAAAATGCAAATGAGTTTTTTGAAGCCAACCATACAGTAACCTAAATCGATTGCAGATTATTTGAAATAGATTTTGAAGTTTTGGCCAAAGAAATTCATCTTATTGACCAAATAGAGCTTCATAAACAGACTGGTGAAATGGTTTATTCAACATTGACCAACAAAGCAATCACAGCCCACTAGCTCCAAAATTCATTAAACAACATATGAGCACAGTTTCAATTGGAGAAGGCCTCCTCACATGCCAAAAACACCAGAATAAAGTCCTTGGAGGACTTGGTCATAGAGCTGGGACATGATCCCAAAGATGTAAAAGTTACAGAGAAACTCATCAAAAAGAAAAATGATGATATAGCTGCACTGAAGAAGCAACTAAAGATTCCTCCTCTTCATCATCCTCAAACTGCTAAAGTTTTGGAAACACAGAAGGAGGAAGAGCTTATGGACCTAGTCCTTAAGTTGAATGACCAATTGAAAGAAATTGAGAAGGAATTGGATAATTTGATACAGTCCAAGTCGAGTGAGTTGGCCACCACTCCTTAGCTTGTAATACCTACAATTTCCACAGCATTGCCCTCCACCTTGGCATCTGCCTTGGCACCTACACTTCCACTAGTTACAGAATTACTAGTTACAGGTACTTCAGTAGGTACAGATACATCAACCAACACAGAGACACCAATAGAGAAAACAACAGAATTGATCAAGGCCATGGAAGAAATGAGTATCTAGGCCACTGAAATTAAGAAGCTCAGAGAACAAGTGTCAAGTTTAGAAACCAATTGTAAACTTGTACAAACACAACACAAAGAAGAAAATAAAAGGAACCTAAGGATGGAAGAAAGGATAAAAGCCCTTGATATGGACTTAACACTACAAGATCCATTGGGAGATATGAAAAAAATTCTTTGGGCCAACATCATTGATTCCATCAATGATGTTTGGCCTTCTATTCAGATTATTTTTTAGCAAACAAAATTAGTCAAAATGGCTATAGAGGCAATCCACAAGATAGTGGAAGAATTGGGAAACAAACCTGAAGAAGCCAATCAGTTGATCACCATTTTGAATAGCAAAAACAGATATCAGCTTGATGAACTGGAGATAGAAGACAGAATAGCAACAATCATAGAAATAAAAAAGTTTCTCACCAAAGGGAACCTAATGCTCAATGTAGAGAAAAGATGTCAAAGCATTCAAGTAGACATTCATAGCTTCATGCTGAGGTATGGCATCTTAAGAGAAAAAGTACTTCCCAGTCCTATGGTAATAAACGATACGCTGATGCCCTAGGAAGATTACATTGAAAAGTTAAACAAGCTGGCCCAAAGCCAAGCTAGTACTTCAGGGATGAAATATTTGCCCACTGGAAAAGTGCTTTATGATGGTCTTGAGAATCTGTTCTACATAGAACATGAAGTCACGCACTTGTTCACAAGAAAACCAAATTTTGCCAAGTACATAGAAGCTAATGAAATTTACAGGAAAATGATAAGGATGAAATTACCTGATAGTGAATGGTGGACAAATTTGACTGATTTACTATAAGTTATTGTAGTAAATCTATATGGTAAAACATAACCACTAGGTAAAACAGGGAATACAAGGTCAAAGCAGAACAGGTAAAGAGTGTCAGTAGGTAGAAGATAGAAAGTGACTCCAGCACATAACTAAAAAGCAACTGAAAGTGCCAAATCTAAGTTGAAAGAACCAGTACAGTCACAATAAAAGGGACAACAAGAAGACAGTTCTCCATCCGCCTTTATCTTCTTGCTAAAGATCTTCTCATTCCCTCGAATAATTCTCATGTAGTTATGAGATATTTTTGTAAACATTTTTGTATAAATACTTCACAAAATGAAGTAATTAGTGTGTAGTATAATACATTTTTGTAGGAATTTCATTTTTGAGCCAAGGAGCTATTGTACTCAAGACTGCACTGATCTTGCTGGATATGAAATAACGTTGAGGACATCTCACAGGATTTTTGTGCACAGTTGGAACAAATAAGTATCATATTTCATGTTTAAATATTGTTTTCTCTTCATGTTATGAATATTCATATGTGTCTACTTGGATGTGGGTGATTTCAGAAGGTATTAATGAAGATTTTAATGAGCGCTGATGCTCGGCCATGCCAGCTGCTGGCCAGCGCTAATCCCCACAACCTCACCTGGCTCATGATGGTTCATTTCAAGTGTGAAGAGATATGAATGCAGATTGATATTAATGTTCATGACCACCGAGACATGGTAGGAGATGGTTTTATCATGGATTTCTTGGCTTTCGGTTTTATTATTTGTTGTTTGCCTCCTGCTGGATTCCCCTACAGGAATTCGTTCTCTGGGGCTCTGTATCATTTCCTGGCTGTTCTTCATTTTGATTTTGGGGCGCCTTTCTCCCACTCTGTGTCTTGCGGTATAAGCATTCCTCAGACTCCTGTTGTGCAGCTCAGATCTCGGCATTCTCCTAAAGATTTCTACACTTTTGTGCTATCCCTTGTCGCCTAACCATGTTTCGGCATAGAATGAGAAGCCATCATGGTGGAAATAAGGGTGGTAATGCGTGGCCTCATAATGTGTATTCTGTGGATTAGCCTTTACCCCATGTTTCTCCGCCTTCGTCCCAAGTGCCTTCTCCCTCGTCCAGCCCTGCTAAAAATCCCTTCCCGTATAATGCATTTCAATCTACCCACTTCAAATTTCAGAGTAGTTTAAATAAGCCCATCATTACTGCTAATATTACCATAATCTTCTCTGAGGAAGAAACTACGGTTTGGACTCCAACGAGTATTGTAGTAGAGCATCCTCAGGGCGCTCTCAAAGATGCGGCTAACCTTGGTTCTAGACAAACTTTTGCAGATGATGGTAAGATGGAGGAGAATGGCATTTTACATGGTAAGGGGGTTAATCCTAGTGCTTCGCAGACACCTGGTGGTGATCCTCCTGCTGTCAATGTTTCAATGGCTTTCGCTGCTAGCTCCAGTGGCACCCGTCCTGAGTCGTTTCCTCCAAATTGCAGCGGCGTGGGAGATATGGATCGTGATGGTGTTTTCTGGCATGACAATGCATTCCCTGTCATCGAGGAGCCGTTGGACCAGGACATCCTGATGTGATGCCACCTAGTCTCATTCCTGTTCGCTCGGAATTTTCCTTTGGGTCATGGGTCAGGTTTGGTCTCTTCTGTTTTTGATGTTCAGGCTCTGTATTGGCGGTCTGGCAAACTGGTTCCATGTCGTTGTGACTCGGAAGTTTAAGATTCTAGTTCTATTCAGGTGGTTAGGCAATCTAGTTCTATGTCTTTTTAGCTCTGTAGTTAATAGTCTCCTGGCTGATATGTACAGTTTTGCTAGCTATTGGCTTGGTCTTTTTTTGATGTCTCAAAGGGTTTATCCTATTTCTGCTCTATGGTTTACCAGTCTATGTCAGGCTTCTATGGCTGGTTTATGCATCATTGTAATGGTCTTTTCCCAAGTTTGGGTTGGCTCAGTCTCTCTGGAAAGCATTTATATGCTCTTGTCTGAGGCCTCTGCCTCTTTGTAACTTTATTTCTTTTACTCTTAATAGAATTAGTCTTTACTTAGAAAAAAAAATATTCATATGTGTCACTTATGAACTCTAAAAGTGAACAAGGAATAATATCTCAGAATTAGCTTAAGTGCTATCTGTTTTAACTATTTGCTTTCTCTATGTTTTCTACTAAACGCCCTTGGTATGAGAATTCTTAATTTCTCCCTTACTTCCATAATTTACCCCCCCCTCCCTTTGGTCCATAGTAAAGGATTCTTCATTTCCCTTTGCTACTAGTCATCCTTCCTTTCTTCATCTTAATCTCGGTTAAGGATTCTTCATTGCCCTTTGCCTTGGTTAGGACTAATTCATCCATTTGAACCCGAAGATTTGCCTTTTTCTGTGCTGGCCTGCCCTGTGGACTCTTACCTTAGTGATTAATCAGATCTAGTTAAACCTTTCTCGATTGACTCCATAGCCCAATGGCTTGAATACTTGCTCTGCCCATCTATTTCCTTAATTCCATGACCCAATGAAAAAAAAAACACCTTGAGCACTAATAACTATCCTAAAATCTACCCAAAACAAAGATAAATCATAAAGAGAGAGCCCTCTCTGGACTTAGGTTGGTTAGAACCTAAGTTTAAAAGATTAGGTTTGTGGTTACCTCGGACTATTCCTTCTATGATAACTTCTAAGGAAAAAATCTGAGTGATAACAACTCCTTTGAAAATGTTTGATGATCTATTTGATGACATGCTAGATTCGATTATGATATCTTGTATTGATCAAAGCTATTTGAAGATTCTTAGAGAACAAATAAGGTTGAAGCACATTATGATTTGTGACATGATGGAGTTGAGAAAGATACAAGTATATATCCACCAATGAACAAATAGTCAATGCATTTATAAAGTTCCTTTTGATGGAAAAGGATGAGTATTTTTGAGACAAACTTAGTGTAGTGGATATGTCCTCCCTGGTTGAGAGGAAGTGAGAATCTCCTTCTGGTTGAGATGGAGTGAGGATGGACATTGTGTTATCCATGTTTCGTATACTATGAATAGGATTAACCACTATAGTTGTAGTGCATGAACATGGGTAGGGAGAATGGTGGATTAGATAAGCATCAAGAGCAAACATTCTTGAGTCATGTACTATGACCAAGACTAATAGTCGTACGAGTCAAGTACATGGAATTAGTAAAGAATGTTCTAGTGGGCAAACATTTCCTTGGATTAGGGGAATGGTATTGTGAAGACATACCTTGATGAACACCTAGGTGAGGTATGCACCTAGAGAGGCAGTGGTATCAAAATTAATACATCCCATCATTGTGCTCTGATATAGTGGAGAGATCAAGTGTCCTTGTCAAGGCCTTGGATGCATGGGCAAATCTGTTAGAAGCCACATTACAGTGTAATAGTCCCTTTGGGATCTTGGGAATTGCCTCAACTTTGGGTTGATGGATCTGTAAAGGACCATTTGGTGTCATCAGAGGCTCAACAGAAACTTTGGTTTTGGACTTCGCAAGTGACGAAGTGGAGGGCTTGTCATATTGACGCGACTGAGTTTATAGGTTGATATTGGAGGGGTTAACCTCATCAGAGTTCATCATCAGGATCTAGTAGTCACTGGGATTAGAAGGTTGCATGAGGTGGTCTGGTTGACCTGGCTGGGAGAAACAACAAATCCTTTTTGAGGGAAAGGATTTGTGAGCACGACCATTTGAGGTGGCACATCATTCTAAGGTGATTGTTGACCTCGACAAGCTACTTGAGCTTCCCGCATTTGGTGCATCTAGGGTAAAATATGACACTCATGTATATAGTGGCCATGTACACCACAACATGCACAAGGCTTGTTCGTATGAATAGCCTTGTTCTGGTTGGGTTGGCCGCCCTGTTGCTGGTTGTTGGTGTTAGGCTGGTTCCCCTAGGGTTCACTAGGTTGGTTACCTTGATTACCATGGTCACCCTTGTTACCCTTCCCCTTATTCTTTTTCTTCGAATGATGTAGATTGGTATCACTCTATTGCACAAAAACCTGGCCCTAAGGGGGTGGTGGCTGCTAGGCCCGAGGATGCATGGGATGCTACGGTGCTAATGCTTGAGTGGTTGGAGCACTAGGTTGTGCATAAGAAGGAGCAACAGTTTGGTAGACTATTTAAGGTCCTAGAAACATGTTGCTAGCAGGAGGGGCATAAATGTTAGAGGAACTGGTGCCCCCCTGCGGACAGCCATAACTCTAGTGATAATATGGTGAAGAGTGTGAAAGGGATCCAATGATACCGTCGGCGGCGTGAGATGCCCCCAGTGCAATGGCACTTCCAAGACGAGGGAGGTCTAGAATGACGGTATAGCCATAACCGAATTGTGCATAAATCAGATCATATCTCAAAGCACTCTAGAAAGCTTCTTCCTCAGTTTGAGGAAAATGGGACGTGACATCTTTCTCGATGGGGGATAAAAGACTCTTAAGAAACCAATCTAGATAGACACAATCATCAAAAGGTGGGGCACGTCATGTGCTCCTCCTTTGATGCCACTCTTGAACATGGTTAGAAAGGCAAGTGGTGGAGGACTGACAAAATGTGGTCAATGGCTCTGTACTAGTGTCGTACCGGAGAGGTAACTTGAAATATGAAAGGAACGCTTTAGAAAGCATCGCGAAAAAGGAATGAGATGTGGAGGGCTGGTTAGTGTATGATTTTGTAGCATCTCTGGTGAGTCTGCATTGGAAGAGCCGAAGATGAATGAAGTCATCAGTTATGAGTTGGATGAACAACACCTGTGGAAGGATCGAACATGGTTGGTATGATCCTCTCCAGCAATACCCTCAAACTTTGGGATGTCTGAGGGAAGCTTAGTCGGCATAGAGGGCCAACTAGCATCATGGTGTATGGGGTCATTTATCAACTCATTAAGATCTTGTAGACTTAACCCACCCATAAAGGGGACCATGGGGGCTACTGAAACAGTTCCTGAGATTGTTCCTCTTGATGTGACCACCATAGAACTAGAGCCAACACCAGGTTGGGTTCCTACACCAGCTGTGGGTCCAGACATGGTGACGATATGTGATGAAGGAGGCTCAGAATCAGATGAGGAATCAAAAGGACCAAGAGAAGAGTCGGTATGGGTACTCAAAGGGCTATGGAATCGTACCCAACACAGAGAGGTAATATGCCCAAGCGGAAATTGGGGGTGAAGGCCTAGTAGTCTCTGCGACAAACACCTTGGTGGCACAATGATGGAAGGACACAAGGAACACAGAAATGGTGAAGGGAGATCAACAATATATCTTTTGTCTCTAACGCGGTGAGATAAATTTATTACGTTAAGTCTTGGCTTAGCGGTGTAAACCAAGCACCTTTCTCTTAAGGTATGCTTATGTGTGCAAGTGTATTAATTGAGTAAGCCCAAATTGTGTCTATAAAAAAGAAAACATCTTGCTACAAATAAATTGAAATGAATAACAGAAAATGAACAACAAAACAATTAACTAAACCCCACCCAAACTAGGTTTGCAAACACTACACTTCTTGGTGGCTAAACTGATGGGAAATACACTGAAATGATCAAGAAATATGAATTTCGATGTGATTGGGATCAAGTGACACTAAGATGCTGGAAAGTGTTGTAGCAATAGAAAAAAACCAGAGAGGAAGGTCGCTGCAAAAAGATAGGGAGATGGGTGGAACACCTAGGGAAACCGATAGGACCATAAGGGAATGACCAAACAAGTTTAAATTTGAAACTATGGATGGTAGCAACTTATCTTAATAGATCTGAAACAAAATGTTATAGATCTAGAAAATGTGGTTGAAAGTGTTGTAGAAACTCAGACTTCTCACTCAGCTAAACTCCTCCTAGAAAGGTGTAAGTGTACTAGAATCCCTATGGGACGTTAAATTCCAATTCGACAAGTAAATCAAAGTGGATCAAGGCCTAAGCAGGATGACATAGAGGCTAGACACCCAATACACAACTCTCTGTAAAACCCAAAAACATTTTTGATAAAAACCCTAAAACCCAAAAATCGCAGGTATTGACTTGTTTCTCTACAGGGATCACACTTTTTGGGCTGAAAGGTGCATTCTGAAGCCCAGATCATACTTTTTGGGCTGAAAATTGTGATTTCTATTCCGAGGATCTCGGTTGGAAAATTTCGAAAAAAAAGTGTTGCCTTTGTCGCGGCTAGTTCTTGTGACTTGTGGAAACGGCCAAAAAGATTGCGAAAGTCAGAATTTATCAGATCTAGGGTTAAAAAGCTAGGAAAATTTAAGAGAATTGAAAAAAGAAGAAACCCTAAGCTGAAAACTAAAGGTCACCTAGGTTTCTGGATTTGAAGTATAAAACCCAGCCGAGTTGTCAATTTGTTGTAGTGTTTTCTTCTCAATGATGTAAGAAAAGAACCCACTTAATATTGTGGATGACAAACAATCTCAACAATATAAATGCCTACTAAACATTATAGATCTGTAGAAACTGATAGAAACAAAACCTGCCAAAGTTCGGGTCTATGCCACAATCATAGTTAAACAACAAAAAGAAAGAGTAATCACTCCAATCATCCAATGGAAACCATATATGTAAAGAATAATTTTATTATAACACCTGTGAAGAGAACAGATAAATGTTACTTATCCCCCTCTATGGGATGGGTTCTTGGCTAGCCTCAAACATCTTCAGATTGTGTAGAGTCTTTCTCCTCTATAATGCAAAAACCAAACAAAAATATGGTGTGCAACAATGAAAATAATCAGAGTTACAACAATGAGTGCAAAATTGAAAATAATAAAAAGTGAATAATGAATGGAAGACCCTTCCATTTATAACAAAATATTTAGTTATCCTTGAATAATGAGCAATAATAAAATATTATTGATCCCATTCTTGGAATAACCACTTGGAATATTTTATTATATTTGGTTAGGAGGGAAAAGGTATTTAAACTTTTATTTAGAAATAATAAATAAATAAATGGTTTATTTATCATCTCAAGGAATTAGTTAAGGAATAATAAAAAAATAAGGATTTATTTAATTATTCCTAAGGGATTTAATCAAGTTTAACAAAGAATAATAATTAATTAGTGATTAATTAATTATTCTTAGAGAAAAATAAGAAAAATAATGATTTATCTGTTTATTTTTCATGATTGGGTTAAATTTGACAAGGAATAATAAAAAAAATGGTTTAATTAATTATTCCTAGAAGAAAATCAAATAAATAGTGATTTATTTAATTATTCTTCATGGGATTAACTATAAATTACTTAACAAAGGTGGTTTATTATGTAATTTCTCACAGGGAAAGCAATTTTACTATGGTAAAATTGGCTTTACATGGTGTACTTCAATCCATCTAGTAAATTAGGCTAGATGATCAATTTTTTGGTGATAACAGTTATGATGATGACCATTGATACTTATCAATCTGGATCCTTTCTTATATGAAAAGTTCAACTTGAGAATATCTTGTGGAGTCATTAAGAATACCTCCCTAGTTAGGTGGGAGTGTTGAAATTGTAACTAGAGTCAATCTTCATAATGCAAATTTATCATTGATGCATTTATTATATTTTTGTCAAAGCATGTTCTTCATGCTTATAAAGTCAAAAAGAGTAAAAAAAAAAAAAATTGAGTCAAAGAAAAATGTATTTGAGTAATTTCCCATTTGGAAATTTGTAAGTAAATTAAATCTAAATTTTATGTTGAGTCGTAAGTCCACAAGTTGACCAAGTTGTCCCTCCTTGGACAAGTTAGCCCGGGCCTTCAAGAGACACCTATTTGACCTCCTAGATAGCTATATATAATAAGGTAGTTCAATTTTCTTGGGATATGATTCAAACAAAAAACAAAGAAAAGATATGAACCTAACAAAGAAGAGGAGAAACTTGAGTCAAAGGAGAGAGAGAAGACAAAGTCAAAATGTAAGAACAATATTCCAAGTTGACCAAATGTTGACCTAGTGAGAACTCGCATTTCTGGATAGTAATTTCTATGGAAAAAGCAGGATTTTTCTTAGATAGTCGCAATTTGAAATTTGGCCATAGTTGCAAGTCTGAAAGTTATGAGATTTGACTAGTTTGGGACATGTTTGACCATGTTGACTTTGACTTTGGAGGAGGGTTTTGGAATTGGTCTTGGTGGTAGATTGGTATTGGTATTGGTATTGGTGTTGAATATCTTATGTTGATCTGATTCTATGAGAGAAGGATTGATGGGTTCCCCCTGTGGGGTTTTCCCTGGTTAGTAGCCTAAATTTTGGTGTCTCTTGTTTCATTGTGATGTTTATGTTTTGTAAATTTGTATAATTGCTTAATGAAGAAGAAAAAATAATTAATTATAAGACAACTAAGATTCACAAGTAATTATAAAGAAAAATTAAGTGTTAATCTCTACTACACGTGATTTCTCAATAGGAAACTTGATTTTGTTCTACACAATTCAATGTTTCATTACATGGAGAAAGAGAATTTTTTTATAAACTAGTGGACGAAATGGATCTTAGCAATAAAAGTAAAAAATTTTACATTCACCATGATAAAATTTTTGTGTTTCATTCTCCAAATTATCTCATTAAAACATTCTGAGAAGTTTACTTACACTCTCTTTATTCATGAGAACTCTTTACCAATTTTATGCCTTTACTTTTACTCTTTATTTTAGTGTAAATTATATTTCTTTGTCACATCTTTACTGAAGAAAACTACCTAATAAGGTTCACTCTTCCAAAATTCAATATTTTGAATGATCATTTGGGAAACATAGAAAAGTGGTTGATATTTGTGCTAGGTGTTCGAAACTCAAATCATCTCAAGTTTATTTGCTAAACTCTTAAAATTTCATAAATTTCAAGATTCAGTGCATATCATTATAGATATAAGAAAATTTAGCAGAATTTGGTTAATATTGGCATAAAATTCCTATGAAATTTTATGTTACACCCGTAGAGAATCTAGGTGGAAACAAAAGTAACAATTGCAAGCTAATAACTAAAGATTGCAAAAGAGATTAGAATTCAGTTTATCTCTATGTCTCTATATCTCTATATCAAAAAATGAAGTATCATACAATGATATAAAGCCTCCATGAGGACATGCACTTTGGTTTGGTGTCATAGTGCATGGATAACATCTCTCAAGTATAGACCTAGTTAACTACTTATGTAAACTAGTTAACTAGTCAATTGAACTAGTAGAATCTCAGAAATAACTAGAGAATCAACAGGCATAAGTGAAATTGTAATAAAGTAAGATGGCGCCTATTCCTAGTTAACTAGAGAATTAACATGTAATCATTAGTTAACTATTTCATGGCTCATTGATCCAAGGGATTGGTAAAGTGCTCAAAATTCAAAGTATTTGAAAGTTCTCAAAACTAGTGCCAAAACATAGAGTTTGTTGACCTGAATCCAACGCAACTTGAATCAATTAAAATTGATATTGTATGCTCTTGACTGCTCTTGTATGGGTGCAGGACCACTAACTGGGAAGGTTGACTCGACAAGCTAACTGTGTACCTCGAACTAATGCAAGGCTGCCAAATGGCCTCACCTAGTTGATATGAATTGGAAATATTTTGATTGGATTTGGAATTGTTAAGTGGACCAATGCTTGGGTGTCATGTGGCCCAGTCATGGGCTACCACATGGGATCCTTGTACAGTGTAAAATTTTGGTTAAGGATCAAATTGGCCTCCACAGGATTCGAACACAGGACCTCATGCACACTAGCCAAGCGCCTTACCAATATGTTGTGGATGGTTCTTAATAGCCATAATAGTGAAACAATATTTAAATTTTTGGTAGAATAATGTTTGGGGAAGGGGACAGGGTTAAACCCTTGGCCCCTGGTTACTACACAACCCACGAGATTGCAGACAGAGCGACCAAGGGCTCGAGGCTTAGCCACAGCGCAAGGTCTAACCATATGCCATATAATTGAGGTGAAGGCAATGCAGAGTGCTTGGCAGACAGATGTGAAGATTGGGGGCCATCCCTGGGACTTATGATGTAGTGGAACCGTGTCCCAAAAGAGTGGGGATATGTCGACGAAGGCAAGAAATTAGCTCCATCCCCTGGGTGCATGGCCCTATGTGGCCCTAATTTTATGTCAAAATGTGTCAGTGTACATTTAAATGATCCAACAAATTGCACCTAAACTGATGAAAATCTCATCAGCACCGAGCGAAAATTATGCTTGACGATCCCTAGAATTGAAAAATTCATAGAACAGTTAACAGATGAGTCTAATTTATAGAGCAGTTATCAACAAAATTTCTCTAAAGTATAACTTCTTAATTTTCTGTCCAAATTGAGCCGAACAAGAGCCTAGTTTGGGGTTTTTTACTATTCTGGAGCTACTGGAGATATTATTTTTACATTTTGAGCACTGTAAATCCACCTAAACACATATTTGAGCACTTAATGAAAGAGGTACAACATTAGAAGTGGGACCAGGAGATGTAGCCCATGAGGGGTGAACTCCTTTATCATTTTTCTATCTTGTGTTACTCTATATGATATATTTGTCTATGTTTATATGCTACAGACTGAGTTTTAGAACCATTATTTTATGTTCTTTTGCAAAGTGATCCATTTCCTAAAAGACATAAAATTTTACTTGCATATTTTCTATCACCTTCAAATTTATAAAATAGATCAGTTTGGTATGAGAGCTCAAGGTTATTTTGAAGGTTTGATTTTGTTTGCAAGTGTTTTCTGATGCTTACAAGGTTGCTCAAAAGAGGAGAAGGAGATCTTGTGGATCTAAGGTCTCAACTTTTTTTTAAGGAGAACACACATATCTCTAGCTTCACCAGTAATGGCACATGAAGAAGGCCATGAAGGGATGTCTGAAGATGAGAGAACTTTTAGAAAAGCTTTCTTTGAAATGTCCGAAATGGTGAAAGGTATTTATGAGAAGAGGAACTCAAGGTTGTAAAGGGAGAGCTCAAAACCTCCAAAACGAAATGGAGGAAATGGAGAAAAAACTCCAAAAGGGAATGAAGGGGATGGTAATAAACCACCATCTTCACCTCCATCCTCATCTTCGTATTCTTCTACTTCTACCCCTTCACAAACACCTCCACATTTTCCAAAGGGACATGGTAAATCTCCTTTGTTAAAGCGTTACATAAATTTTGAATTGCCTATGTACAATGGAGAGCTAAATGTTGAGAAACGAGATAATTGGGTTCGTTAGATTGAAGTGTATTGCAGGATACGAAGAATCAAGGATGATGCAACCAAAATTCAGCTTGCTTCTCTTAGGTTGGGAAGTGCAGCACTCATCTGGTGGGAGGCCAAAACTCAAGAGGACACGAAGAAAAGTGTTAAGGTTTTATCCTCTTGGAATGAATTTGTTTTTGCAGTAAGAAGATAATTTTATACAATAGCATACACGCAAAAAGCTATAATGGATTGGAAAAACTTTAAAAAATATAAGCGTCAAAGTGTGCAAAAATATACTCAAGAATTTAGGAAAAGAGTTTTGATTTTGGGTATAGATTTATCCTCTCAAGACACTCTACTAAACTAAATTGGAGGTTTACATAGTTATTTGAGACAAAAAATTCTCATGTTTAACCCTACAAAGCTAGATTGAGTTTGTGTACAGGAAACTCATTTAGAAAAAAGAGGGAAGAATGTTCCCCAAGAGGGCGACAAGAATCCATTGAAGAGTGGAGACAAAGGAAAGGGGGAATTCAAAGGAAAAGGGAAGAAAAATGCTTCAATCAAGAAAGAGGGAGAAAAACTCACATGTAAACATTGTTCAAAAGAAGGCCATGATGAAGACCATCATTGGAAACTTCATCCTCAGATGAGACCCAAAAAGTTTAACAACAAAGTGAAATAAAAGACGGTTGAAACTGCACAACATGATTTAGGATCCGATTCTAGGGATGAAATAAAGATCACAGCCATGGGATTTAAAGTTAAGGACTCTATTGCAAGTACTAGTTTTTCTAGTAACCTCAATTAAACTTAACATGAAAAAGAAAGAATAGAGCTTTTACACATTAGAGTCATTTCAAAACATACCAAGATAGATACTTTGTCTGATAGTGGATCACAAGCAAACCTTATTTCAAAAGACATTGTTAAGAATTAAACTTGGAAACCATTCCTCATCCTAAACCTTATCCTTTAGGTTGGATATATGACAATGCAAAATTGCATGTGACAAAAAGATGTAAACCGAAATTTGCCATCACTGCAAACTTTATATATGATGTAGAGCTTGATGTAATTTTGCTTGACATTTGTGTTATTGTTTTGGAAAGCCCATATCTATATGAGAGGAGAGACATATTTCATCGCCATGAGAACAAATATCAGTTTTTTAAAAGTTGGATTGAGTACATTGTTAGAGAACATAGCAAGAAGTTGAATTTATCTCTTGTGAATGTTGTACAAATGAAGAGCCTTGTTAACGCTAGTATGAATTTTGTACTCTTGATGATCAAACCCAAAGAGAATGTTGAAAATAAAGCCTTCCAAGGATGTGATGCAATATTAAAATATAATTTGATTGAGGTTATTAACACATATGATAGGATTTTTTAGGAACCTAAAGGATTCCCTCCTAAAAGAGGAATTAAACATGAGATACAATTGCAACAAGATTGTCCTCTTCCAAACATTGGCATGTACAGGATGTCAGTCATGGAGAATGCATAAATCAAGAAACAAATCCAAGATTTTATTGATAAATGGGTCATCAGACCAAGCACATCTCCATGTGGGTCTCCAATCATTTTAGTACCAAAGAAAGATGGTACATGGAGCATGTGTGTGAATTTTAGAGCCTTCAACAAGATCACGGTAAGGAATCATTACCCTCTTCCTTGAATTGATGATTTACTTCATCAATTGAAAGATGTTGTTTATTTCACTAAGTTGGACTTGAGAAGTGGTTATCATCATATTAGGATTGATTAAGGCGACATGGAAGACAACCTTAAAAAAAAATCAAAGTTTGTTTGAATGGTTGGTTATGTCATACAGGCTTTGTAATGCTCTTGTAACATTCGTGAGAGTTATGAATGATGTCTTAATACCTTTTGTTGATGAATTTGTGATAGTTTACTTAGATGACATATTTATTTTTAGAAAGACTCGTGAAGAGCATGTCAAGCATGTTAAGCAAGTCTTAGATGTATTGAAGAAAGAAAAATTGTTTTTAAATATGTCTAAATGTGAATTTGGAAACACCTCGTTAGTATATTTGGGTCATATTGTTGGAGGGGGTAAATTGAAGATAAATCCCTCAAAGGTCAAAGCCATTGTGAATTGGTCTAAACCCAATAATGTAACTAAGGTTAGAAGATTTTTGGGAGCAACCCAATATTGGAGAAAGTTCATTTCTATCTTCTCATCAATTGCAGGTCCATTACATGCCTTGAAAAGTGTGAAATAGGTTTTTCAGTGCAGAGGAAAGAAACAGAAATCCTTCAATGCATTGAAAGAGAGAATCAATACAACACGAGTTCTTTCACTTCATGATTTAAGACAACAATTTGAGATACAAACCGATTTAAGTAACTATGTTATGGGAGAAGTCTTAATGCAACATGGTAAGCCTATTTATTACCATTCTGAAACATTTAATGGTGAAGTAGTTAAATATCCAACATATGAAAAATAATTGTATGCTTTGGTGCAAATTTTGAAAAAATGGAAACACTATTTGATTGGAAACGAAACTATCACTGATCATCAACCATTGCAATAATTGAAATCACAAACCAAGCCACAAAAAGCAAGGAATTTCAAATGGATGGGTTTCTTGCAGCAATTCCATTTGGTGATAAGGTAAAAGAAAGGTATTTATAAAAAAAAAATTGGTATGCTATCTAGACCAATTGTTAGTGCATCAACTATTCTTAAGCATAATTCTATCATGCATGAGAGCTATGTTCAACAACATTTTTTAGATGAATATTTTAAAGATGTATATGAAACTTTATGTCAAGGAAACCAAGTAGAGGAATTAGATTACCATGTTCATGATAAACTATTGTATCATCTTGGTAAGTGATTCATTCCGCAGGGTGAAAGAGTCAACATCATAATGGAAGCGCATACTTCTCTTATTGTTGGCCATTTTGGTGTAGGTAAGAATGTGGCACAATTACAAAGGTATTGTTATTGGCCTCGTATGATTGAAATTGTGTCAAGATATGTAAGAGGATGTTCTTTGTGTGCTACTAGTAAGCCTAGCAATAGAAAGTTAGGATTGTATACTCCAATTCCAGTTGCTTCCCATCCTTGGGAAAGTGTTTCTATGGACTTTGTAGGAGGGCTACTTATGTCTAGGAAAAATCATGATTATATTTATGTTGTGGTGGATATTTTCAGAAAAATGTGTATTTTGATGCCTTGTAAGAAGCATGTTACAATGGAAAAGACAACACAAATGTTCTTTCAAAATGTATGGGTGCATTTTTGGTTGCACACATCTGTTATTTCTGATCAAGATTATCGATTTATCGGAAAATTTTGGTCAATATTATGGGGAATCATGGATACCAAGTTGAATAAGAGCATAGTATTACATCCACAAACCGATGGTTAGACATAAGTGGTGAATAGAACAATAGTACATATTCTTCGTGGGTATTGCAACAAACATCCTAAGCTTTAGGATGAACACTTACACTACATTCAACATGCTTACAATTGGGCCAATCATTCATCGACTCAAACATCTCTATTTGAGGCATGTTTTACATACTTACCGAAATCTCCTTTAGATTTTATCTTTGGGAAAGATGTTGTTATTGAAGGAAAAGTGACATAGATAAGGCCAAGTGATTCATTGAACAAGTTCAATTGGTGCATCAGAGGGTTCAAGAACAGTTGGAAAAGAGTGAAGCCAAGTACAAGACAAGGCATGACAATCATTGTGTTGACTGCAATTTTCAGGTTGGAGATGAAGTTTTGCTTTACATTAGCAAGAAGAGGCTTCAAGGAGAAGGTAAAAAGATGAAACCAATCAGGTATGGACCTTTAAAGATTTTAGAAAACATTGGTAATAATGCCTTCCGGTTAGATTTTCCTCCATATATGTAAATTTATGCAGTTGTTAATTCTGAGATTTTGAGATTATATGAGCCTCATTTGATTGAATATTAAAGAGAGAGAGTTTATATTCCTTCCATAGAAGATTTCTCTCCTAAATTTCTTGAAGCATTGCAGCAAGATATTATCCTTGATAGAAAGGAAAGAACTTAAGGAAGAGGGAATGTGGAGTACCTTAGTGTGGGGCTCAAATGTACAAATCCAAGAAAATCCAATTGAATGAGATTGAAAGGGTGAGGGAACTATACCCTCATATTTTAGTTAATAGAAAATAGTCTTTTGGAGCTCCAAAATATTCAATCAGGGAGGAGTGATCTAGGGATCAGTAAAGTGCTCAAAATTCAAAGTGTTAAAAAGTTCTCGAAACTAGTTCCGAATTGTAGATCTCGTCGACCTAAATCCAAAGCAACTTGAATCACTCAAAAGTGATATTGTATGCTCTCGATATCACGTTCTGATCATTTTTCCAAATAGGTAAAGTTTTTGTAGGTTGGGTGTAGGACTGCTAGCTGGGCAGTCCATGTGCCGACTGGGTAGGATGACTAGACAATTTTACTGTGTACCTTGAGCCAATGGTAAGCTTCCAAGTGGCCTCACTTGATTGGTCCGAATTGGCGGGATTTTGACTAGTTGTGGAATTGTTAAGTGGTCCAATAGTTGGGTGCCACGTGGACCAGTCATGGGTTGCCACGTGGAACCCTAGTACAGTGTCAAATTTTGGTTAAGGACCAAACTGGCCTCCATAGGATTAAAACATAAAACCTCATGCACACAATTCAAGTGACATACCAATAAGCCACATATGGTTCTTAATAGCCATAGCTGCGAAAACATATTTAAATTTTCGGCGGAATGATGTTTGGGGAAGGGGTTAGGGCTAAGCCTATGGATCTTGGTCACTACACAACCTGCAAGACCATAGGTTGAACTACCAAGGACTCAAGCTTAGCCCCAAACCAAGGTCCAACCATATGTCATATAACCAAAGGCAGACGCAGGGTAGAGTGCTTGGGAAATAGGTGGGAATATTGGGGGCCAGTCCCAGAACTTATGATGCAGTGGAACCATGGCCCGAAAGACTGGGGACTATGCCGATGGGGGTGGGCAGTTAGCCCCAACCCTTGGGCACATGGCCCCATGTGGCACAAATTTTATGCCAAAAGGCATCATTATACATTTAAATGTTCCAACAAATTGTATCCGAACTAGCGGGAATCTCGTCAGCACGGGGTGAAAATGGCATTCAGTGGTCCCTAGAATTGTAGAATTCATAGAAACGTTAGCAGAGGAGTCCAATTTATAGAGCAGTTAGCAACAAAACTTCTCTAACGCATAGCGTCTTCATTTTTTGGCCAAATTAAGCCCAACAAGAGCCCAACTTGGGGTTTTTTACTATTCTAGAGCCATTTGAGACATTATTTTTACATTATGAGCACTTTAAATCCATGTAAACAAAAATTGATAACTTAATGAAAGAGGCCCAACATTGGAAGCTGGACCAAGAGATGTAGCCCAGGAGGGGTGAACTCCTTTATCATTTTGTTGTCTTGCATTACTATACATGGTATATTTGTCTCTATTTTTACGTTGCAAACTAAGTTTTAAAACCATTATTTTATGTGCTTTGTCAAAGTGATCCATTGCCTAAAAGACATAAAATGTTACTTGCATATTTTCTATCACCTTCAAAATTTTAAAACAGATCACTCATGCGTGAATCTACTCATAGTTGCTCCTCCTTCTTTCCAATATTTCATGCCTTAAGTAGCGACTTGAACTTCATGAAGAAGTCTTCTCTTGTTTTAGAATTTATTTGGATCAAATATATGAATTAATTCTCCAACACATTTCCATGCATCATATCCTACTTGCTAAAAATATCCTCAAGGATTGTCCAAACTTTGTTCAGAGTGGCGGTAGTATCTATGCGAAAGAGTAGATCTAGAGAAATGGATAAGTAAGAAATCCAATATGCTTCATCCATTCTATTAATTTATTTTTTATTCTCGAGAGTTGGATTCAACTCATCTTCATTTCCCATGGTGATTCTAAAGAGCCCCTTGCTTCTAAGAAGAAGGATTCTTGGCTTCCATTCATGCCAGTTGAATAGCATGAAAATCCCTTATTGTTGAGACAATAGAGACTAATCCATATTATTTAATATTCAGTCTTCAATACCTACAAATATGGATGTACTTTTCACTAACTATACTTGATACTATTTGAAATTTTGTGTTACAATTGGAATCAAAAGTAACAATCCTAGCTAATAAGTAAATATTGCAAAATGTATTAGAATTCAATTGCTCTCCATATCTTTATATCAAAAAATAAAGTATAATTCAATGATATATTCCATATATGAGGATGTGTTCCTTGCCTAGGTGTCATAGTGCATGGATAACATCTCTCATGTATAGGCCTAGATAAATAATTAAGTAAACTAGTTAGCTAGTTTATTTAACTAGTAGAATCCTAGAGATAACTAGAGAATCAAGATGCATAAGTGGAACTATATTGAATTCAACTGACACCTAGTGCTAGTTAACTAGAGAATCAACATGTAATTATAAGTTAACTATTTCATGTCTCATGCATGACTCTACTCATAGTCTAACTCAACTCTGTTGATCTAAAGATGGTATGAGATTGTCATTGATGTCAACCCAAGCAGCAAAAAGGATGACCTTGAACTTCCATGGAACATTGGGCATCATCATTCATGGTTTCTTGTCTCATAACCATTATAGAAATACTCTACTCAAAAATCTCTTTCTATAAGTATATAGCTCTCCTCGTAATTCCTCACGATTTGTAAGTTATTCAAGATTGAAGTTAGTAACCCCAATTAGTGGGCTAAAACCCCATGGGGTTGTGGCATGGAATTTATCATTGATTTTGGTAATTTAATATTCTATAAATATTTTTTTAAGCTCCTCGAATCCCTCCAACATTCTCTATAGAATGCCCTCTCAACTCTATAAAAAGAAATCATATATCCTCCAAAAGTAGCGATCGTGGCATTTTCGTTATAACGTTATTTCTATGAAGTCTTAGATGCTGAAATTAAAATCCATTTCAACCAAAATTCTGATGAACGCTGTGACCAAATTTTAGATCTTGGTTCTCTATAGTTTCAAAGATACGGTCTGTGGAATTTAGGGGTTTTGCAGGCTCCCAAATTTCATCTCAAAGAGACAACCTTGGGAAAATTGTCATAACTCTATCTCTGAGAATCATATTGGAATTCTATAAAAATTGGTGGATAGTGCACAAAATTTAGTTTTCTATGTATCAATTGTAGAGCTGAAGGAGGAAAAAGTGACACGTGGCACTCCCTACAAGTTCGCTCTACTGAACTAGTCCATAATTAGGTCATTGTGAGAGATTGGGCATAACTTCGCCTTGAAGAAACCAAATCAGGTCAGACATGTGGCATTGGAAATAAGACTCAGAGGGCTACTACATGATTGAATATCACATATTGCGGATTTACAATCACAAAGATACATCAGATTCATATCATGCTCCGGGAAGGTAAGAAAAAAAATCTAGATCAAATGCTGTCAAGGGCTGCAAAGGACCAGACTTTCTAGGGCAGCAAAGAGCAAGGTGCAGAAAAATGATGCAGTAGAAGTAAGCTCCATGTAAGTATCTCCTGTATATGCATGTTCATCTTTTAATTGCATTAGGTTCTTTGTATTCTAATTTTTTGTTTTGTTTAGAACTGACATATGCTCTGCAGGATGAGGTAAGTTTTGCTATTATCATGTCATGGGTATTTCCTTCAAGACTTTTTGCAGGTATTATATATTCATCAAGAGAATAATCAATGCATAATCTAATGTTCTAAAGAGTGATAAAGGGTAGCATGACAAGAGCAACAATCAAGGTTTAGAAAAACAACAAGAAGTTCACCGCATGAAGTCTTCAAGTGGGTAGCACTGCATATAGTCATTGGAAAAGTATCATTGTACAGATTCATTGTAAAAGCATCATTGTAAAATTTGTACAAGTGTCTATCTACCAAGAGTTGAAGATGCAGCATTGGAAGGTCTAGGATCATCATTAGGTGGTTGGGGTTATGGTATAGTGTTCCTTCTTCTTCTACATCATTCTATATCATTGTAAAGTGCACCATTTTCCCTAGTACGGGAGTCCATTCTTCCTTTATCCTTCTATAGGGTGGTAGGCTGGTGCTAGGCTAATGCATGAAGTCACCAAAAGGTTTAAGCCTGTGAAAACTTTAGGGTGGTAGGGTGGTGCTAGGTTGAGTTGTAGCTCATTGGGTGTTGGGGCATCCGTTCAGTTGACTACTGAAGAATATCGAGCATTGGAGCGTCCATCCAGTGGGAGTTGGAGAGGAATGCTTTTCTAGATTATAGGAAGTTAGAGCTTTCTTTTCAATTGGAGTTGAAGATTAAAGAATTATTAGAAAAGCGTTCAGGTGGTTTTTGTCCCAAAGGGGGTTTCCACCTTTAAAACTGTGTGAATTTGTGTTCCTTTTGCTTATTGCTATCATTGTACAAACACTGATAATAATTGAAGATTAACTAAGGCTCTAAAAGATTAATAATAATACTGATTGAAAGGAATACTGATTCACACCCCTCGGTCAATATTTCCAACAAATGGTATGAGAGCTTGGTTCCTTTAATAGCAGTTTAACAGTTGGAAGGAGATCATGGAGCATACCAAGAATGGTGTACCTTTGTTCAATCAAAATAATTATGCACTCTAGAAAGGAAGAATGGGGGTCTATCTCTTGGCACAAGGTTATGAAGTATGGGACACTATTCAAAATGGCTTTACACCAACCGTGGATGAACAAGGTAAGAAGAATTTGGTAAATGATGCAAAAGCAAAGAATATTATTATCAGTGAAATTATTGAATCTGCTTATCATAAGGTGTTGGGTTGTAAAACCACCAAAAATGTATGGGAGAAGCTTGAGAATATATATGCAGGTGACTCAAATGTCAAAAATAGCTCATCATCTGATGAAGAAAGTGACAGTGAAGAAGAAGCCAATGAGAGAGTACTGTTTATGGCAAAGCATAGTAAAAAAGAGGAATCAAACAACGAAGAAGAAGGGTTAACCATAGAATAATTTTCTAAGGAGGCAATCAAGCTTATAAAACAGCTCAAGGCTGAGAAGATTCGTTCCAATACTTTTGAAGGACAAGTTCAAGGTCTCAAAATTGAATTTGAAGAACACAAATGTATTGAAGAGTCACTTCAAAAGAAGTTGGAAGAAAGCAACCGAGAAAGGGAAGCATTAGAAGTTGAAGTGGTCTAGCTGCTTGAGAAAGTGAAGAAGGGAAACATTGTCCAAAACTATGCCAACAACTCAAGGGCATTGGAAGAAATCAATAATATAGTGACACGAGACCTCAAGAGAGAAGTCCAACAGAAGCAACACGAACTCGACACAGCATTTGCAGAGATTAGCAGGGTCACACAACAGATGCAGGAAGCAGAAATTAAAAGGAAGGAATCTGATCAAAGATAAATATCTGCTGTTGACCAAAAGAAAAAGGAATTAGAAACATATTCAATAGAAATAAGCAGGCTCAGGGTTGAAAATGATAAGCAGAAGGAACAGATACAGGTTCCCAATAGAGAAGTAGAGAAGACCATTGTTCTCAAGCTACAGGTTGAAGAGGCAGAAAAAAGAAGGAAGATCTTGAAAAGATGGTTTCAAGAAGATCTTGCTCAAAACAAAGAACTTGATGCAACCAATGATGAGATCAACAAACTCAGGGGATCAAAAAAAGAACACTTACAAGATAACACAGATAGAGAAGAAAAAATGAAGGCAATTAAAGATGGTAAATCTCCAGTTGATGCAGGTACAAGCTCCACAGCTTCCCAGGATGATTCTAAAAAGGAAGTTGATCAAAGTGAAAAGCCAAAGAAGAATGTTGCAACTCCAAAGAAATCAAGAACAAAGTACCACAACAAACTACAACACTGCCTCCAATGAATAATGAAAATTCTTCCAGGTATGTTCGTTTATTTAATGGTTATTACTTTTTGTGTGCTAACTATGGACATATGGCTAGCAATTATGAAGCTTTTGATAGGTACAATCATTATCTGCAAAACCCTAGAAGCAAGTTTGCAGGATCACGAGACAGGTTCCATGATGATTTTGTCAGAAGAGAATACGTGCTAGATGAGCCAAATATTGAATGTTTCAAATGCCATAACTATGGCCATAATGCTCCCAGTTGCAGATATTAGATGGAATCGCCTATGGACAACATTGAATGCTTCAAGTTTCATAACTATGGGAACATGGCTTGAGATTGCAGGAATAAGAAGGTCTAGAAAAGGAGAAAGGTACAGGAAGACAAAGCGGATAACAAGGTTTCAGTAGTTATTCTTTAAGGATTTGTAAAAGAAAAAGGTCATGAGGAATTAGCAGTTGCTTCAGATAATGACTCAAGTCAAGATGGCTCATTAAGTGACTCACTATTTTGAACAATCTAGTTTGTTGACTCCTTAATGCTTGTACAGGAGGAGTCTATGCAACAGTATATGACAAAAGTCTATGATTGACAGGAAGGTAGTTTGAACAAGATGTTAGTTTCATTAAAGGTTCAAGGGGAGAAAAATAGTTGAAGGATTACAGGTTACCAAGAACAAGGCAAGATTAGTATGCAAAGGATATGCACGAGTTGAAGGAATCAATTTTGAAAAAATATGTTCACCAGTTGCAAGAATGGAAGCCATCTGGATGCTTCTCACCTATACATGTTCAAGAAAAATAAAATTCTGCCAAATGGATTTTAAGTCAGCATTTCTGATTGGCAAATTAGAAGAAGAACTTTACATCGAACAACCTGAAGGTTTTCTACTATCAGAAAAATAAGACTATGTTTTAAGGTTAAAGAAGGCTCTGTATGGTCTCAAGCAGGCTCCTAGAGCATGGTATGCTCGTCTTGATGGATATCTATGTCAACAAGGGTTCAAGAAAGGTACTACTAATAGGAATATTTACGTACAAATAAATAAAGATAATTTAACAATCGTTGAGGTATATGTGGATGATATAATATTTGGTATCCATGATGATCGACTAAGTAAGAACTTTGCTACAAAGATGCAAAGTGAGTTAGATATGTCTTTACTTGGTGAGTTGACATACTTCTTAGGGCTTCGAATATCTCAGCAAGAAAAGTAATATTTATATGTCAAGCCAAGTACATCAAGAAAATGCTCAAGAAATTCAAAATGGAATATTGTAAACCCATCCTTACTCCGTTGGTAACAGGTTGCAAATTGAGCATAGATGACTCATATAAGGATGTGGATCAAAGGTTGTAAAGATATGTGATTATTAGTCTTCTATATGTAACAGCCTCCCAACCAGATGTTATGCAAGAAATTGGACGAGTAGTAAGATTCCAAGCAGCACCAAAAGAATCACATATTATTGTCATCAAAAAAATTCTTCGATATCTAAAGGGCACAATAGAGTATGGCTTGTGGTATCCCAAGGGAAACAATCTCATTATTCAATCCTTTACAGATGTAGATTGGGCAGGAAGCGTTGATGATCGTAAGAGTACTAGTGGAGCAATATTCTATCTAGGTGGTTGTCTCATATCATGGTTGAGCAAAAACGAAAACCTCAATCTCGTTATCTACAGCGGAAGAAAAATACATTGCAGCGGTAGCTTGTTGTACTCAAGTCATTTGGATGAAACAAACTTTGCAAGATATTCAAGTACAATTCAGTGAGCCTATTCCCATCTTCTCTAATAACACCAGTGCCATCAGCATCTCCAAGAATCCTGTCATGCATTCAAAAACAAAACACATTCCGATCAAATATCATTTTGTTAGAGAACAAGTCGTTGAAAAGAATATCAAACTTGAATATGTTGGTACAAAAGAACAAATCGCTAATATCTTCACTAAACCTTTACCTCGTGAAGCATTTGAATATCTTTTCCAGAAGCTTGGGATTCTCCCAAGTTCTCATTAAACTTTCCTTATTCAAAAAATAAAGGGGGAGTGGAAGTGTGTACAGGTCCGTAGGATGGTTTTGCGTCAGGGGGAGTTACCCTTTGCCATTGATGTCAAAGGGGGAGAGAAGGCAGTAGGAACAGGTGCCCTGATCACAAGGGGAGTAATTGTGTTGCCATCAATGCCAAAGGGGGAGATTGTTGATCTAAAGATGATATGAGGTTGTCATTGATGCCAACCCAAGTAGCACCAAGGATGACCCTAAACTTCCATGGCACATTGGGCATCATCATTCATGGTTTCTCATCTCATAACCATTCTAGGAATACTCTACTCAAAAATATCTTTCTATCAGTATATTGCTCTCCTCGTAATTCCTCACGGTTTGTAAGTTATTCAAGATTGAAGTTAGTAACCCCAATTAGTCGGCTAAAACCCCATGGGGTTGTGGCATGGAATTTATCATTGATTTTTGTCATTGAATAGTCAATAATTAATAATTTTTTACGCTCCTAAAATCCCTCCAACATTCTCTATAGAAGCCCCTCTCAACTCTATAAAAAGAAATCTCATATATCCTCCAAAAGTAGTGATCGTGTAATTTTCACTATAACTATATTTCCTAGAAGTCTTAGATGATGAAATTCAAACCCATTTGAGCCGAAATCCTTATCAACGTTGTGACCAAATTTCAGATCTTGGTTATGTATATTTTTGGAGATATGATCGGTGGAAGATAGGCTATTTGGAGGCTCCTGAATTTCATCTCAAAGAGGTGACCTTAGGAAAATCATCATAAATCTCTCTCTGAAAATTGGATTGGAATTATGTAAAAATTGGTGGATAGTGCATGGACTATAGCTTTCTGTATATCAATTATATATCTGAAGGAGGAAACAGTGACACGTGGCACTCCGTACAAGTTCACTTTACTGAATTAGTCCATAATTAGGTCATTGTGAGAGATTGGGCATAACTTTGTCTTGAAGAATCCAAATTGGGTCAGACCTATGGCATTGGAAAGAAGACTCAGAGGACTACTACAAAACCAAAGATAACATTTTTGGGATCTTAAATAATAGAGATACATCAGATTCAATATCATGCTCCTAGAAGGTAAGAAAAAAAACTAGATCAAGTGTTGTCAAGAGCTGCAAAAGGCCAGACTTTCTAGGCCAGCAAAGAGCAAGGTTGTTAGGATATTCCGACACATAGGAAATAGTTAAGTTCAACTTGGTCTAGTATAGAGTTAGGTAAAGTGTGTTTCTTTACCGTTGTACATTTTGTAACTTACAATCCGACGGTCACGATATGTAGTGATGCGACGGTTCATTCTCTCCTCGGTATTACCGACACTTGATCCGTGGCTTGACACCCGATTGGTCCATGAATTCTATTTAAAGCGCATGGAGGGTCATTTGTAGGTTAACCGTGCATGAGAGAAGCTTATGTAAATTTTCATTCTTTTTATTAATAAATTGCCTGTAGTAGCCACGTTGGCGCAGGCCGTGGACTGTTTCCCTCTCTGAGGGTTTTAACCACGTCAAAATACTGGTGTATTGATCTGTGATCTGTTTGTGAGCGGTGTCCTTCTGGTGTTCTGTCTGAGGAACTTACCCTGTAAATTCCTACATGGTATCAGAGCTATTTGAGGGCCGCGTCCGTTGGTGATCCAAATCTGAAGCCGGTAGAACTGCATGCGGCTGTCGTTTCCTAGATCTACTGTTTCTGACTGCTTTCGGGCCGAGAGGACTGCTCTGTTGTGTTCGGAGCATCTGTTCCAGTGAGGAACCCCTTTCGTTTCACGCGAAAAGGTTTCCGGTAGCCCTATCTGCGTCATTTTTAAGATTTGGAGGTATACAGTGTTTATTTGCAGTTTACTGCTATTTTCTCTCTGCTTATTTCGGTTTCGGTTTATTTAGTTTTTTTTAACCGGATCTATACCTTTCATTTCTGCGTATGCTCTTTGCCCTGCGACTCTGTGCGATCTGGGCAAATAAGAAACAGAAAGGAAGGATTTTTTCTCATGCGTATGCTCTTTTCCCTGCACCTTAGTGTGATCTCGGAAAATCAGAAACATTGAGAAAAATATTTAGTTTTTGGGCTAAAGCTAACTTTGAGCCACAAGGTTCAATTTTTTAAATATTTAGTTTTTTGGGTAAAGCTAACTTCGAGCCATAAGGTTCGTTTTTCTTTGCATGTCCGTGTTGGGTTTTATGTTTTGTGTTTTGTAGGAAAAAAGAGCTTTCTCAAGGCAAGCACGCAACCCAAAGCCCCCCCCCCCCCCTCTCTCTCTCTCTCACAAATTTTTTGTATAGATCAATTGGTTCAAAGCTATTTTAAGAGAGTAGAGGTCTTGGGTTCAAATCTCCATTTTGTGGGGGCGTTTTTTTCATTCCCGCACATTCGCGCACTTTTCCGGCAACTTCAATAATTTTTTTTTCAAAAAGCCATAACTTCTTCATCCGGAAGCCTTTTTTAGAGCCGTTTTTTTTTAAACAGCCTAATGTTTCGAGATATATCCATTGGAACACTTACTTTCAGCATCTTCAGCTTCAGTTTTTTTAAAATGGAAAGTCCATGCCAAGTCATTCTTGACAACACTAACTATTTCCAATGGGTATCCTACATGGAAGATTTACTTAGAAGTAAAGGTCTCTACAGAATAGCCACAGGCCAAGAGAAGAAACCAAAAGATGAAGACAAGGTTGCAAAATGGGAAATAGACAAGATCAAGCACGTGGTTTGATAGGGATGTCTATTTCTCCTGATCTTAGATTCCATATTGCAGAACTTGATACTCCTCATGAAGCATTGCAACAAATTACTAAAGTTTTTGGGATTAAAAATGAAATTAGAGCCCATCAACTTGAAAATGAGTTGCTTACATTGGATCCTAATAATTTTTCTTGCATTGAAGATTTCTTGTCCAAATTCAAGACCCTTAGATATCTCTTGGATGGTGTTAAGGTTAAGAAAGAAGATAATAACCTTATTTATTCCATCCTTACTAAGTTGGGACCAGCCTACTCTGTATTTGTTTCCACCTTCCATTCTACAAGGGAAGCTTTCATTTGTCAAGGAAAAAACTACAAGGCCCTTCCTTGACTCTTTTTGTGATTCTTTAATAAGAGAACAAGAAAAACTCTTACACCTTGGTCTTCTTAATCTTGGAAACTCTTCCAAGAAAGCGTTAGCCGCCCAGCAGCAACCAAATTTTAAGAATCATAAGAAGTCATATCCTAAAAAGAATGGTCCTAAACCAAACAAGGGTCCTAAGCAA
>APFE030753268.1:98954-144262 GCA_000404065.3 Pinus taeda
TCATTCATGACCATGTTCTTGAAGTGCAATATTGTTCAACAGATGATCAGGTTGCAGACATCTTCACAAAGGCTCTCACAGAGGCGAAGTTCACTAAACTTCGATATATGCTTGGAGTTCAGAAGTTGTCACTAAGGGGGGATAGGCTCTAGTGCCTCCTTCCTTCTCCTATTGTGTCATATTTGTAAATCCTTCAATCCTATCTCAAGTTGTTCTTAAGGGGGGATGTTAGGATATTCCGACACATAGGAAATAGTTAAGTTCAACTTGGTCTAGTATAGAGTTAGGTATAGAGTTAGGTAAAGTGTGTTTCTTTACCGTTGTACATTTTGTAACTTACAATACGACGGTCATGATATGCAGTGATCTGACGGTCCATTCTCTCCTCGGTATTACCGACACTTGATCGGTGGCTTGACACTCGGTTGGTCCATGAATTCTATTTAAAGCGCATGGAGGGTCATTTGTAGGTTCACCGTGCATGAGAGAAGCTTATGTAAATTTTCATTCTTTTATTAATAAATTGCCTGTAGTAGCCACGTTGGCGCAGGCCGTGGACTGTTTCCCTCTCTGAGGGTTTTAACCACGTCAAAATACTGGTGTATTTATCTGTGATCTGTTTGTGAGCAATGTCCTTTTGGTGTTCTGTCTGAGGAACTTACCCTGTAAATTCCTACAAAGGTGCAGTGAAATGATGCAGTAGAGGTAAGCTCCAGGTAAGTATCTCCTATATATTCATGTTCATCTCTTAATTGCATTAGGTTCTTTGTATTCTAATTTGTTGTTTTCGTTTAGCACTAACATATGCTCTATAGGATGAGGTAAGTTTTGCTATTATCATGTCATGGGTATTTCCTTGAAGACTTTTTGCAGGTATTATATATTCATCAAGAGAAGACTCAATGAATAAACCAATGTTCTGAAGAATGAGAAAGGGTAGCATGAAAAGAGTAGCAATCAAGGAGATCTTTTCAAGACGAAGGAGGATGGGCTTCTGGGCACTGACATGGCCGCAGGCGAGCAGGTGGCGAGCGAGGTTTCCAGCACTTGCCAAGTTACAAGCCTGAAATAATCCGCAGTTAATCAAGAATTAAGGCGATCACAGTCTCCCTGTATCCTCAACCAGAAGACAACCATCCCACCTTTCTCGGGCAACTAACTCCTATCTGGCGGTATCGAAGGCGGTTTAGGTCAATGGAAGACATGGGGTTTGAAGAGGAAGCAATCAACTATTCGAAGGATCCATATGAAGGTTAGTATTTTTCAGACACGGTATTAACCCTTGCTCTGTTGAACCTGCACTTCCTCAGCCGTCAAACCCCCTGGCTGATGCTCACCCTGGATCCTCCTCGTCGCTACTGTGTTTCGACTCACTCTCCCTGGAGACCCCGGGTCTTCACATCCCTCCTCTATCCCCTGGCACGCTCAATCTACTCTCCGCTATCATGCCTCCCTCCACCGATTTATTCCGCTCCCCTCCTTCAACTGGGTGCCTCCCCAGAGTGTGCCTCTCTCGGACCCGGCAAACCCTAACTTCCTCCCTTCAGGATGTTTTGACTCTCCTATAATTAACCCTAAAGCCACGGCTCGCCTAAAGGACTCGAGACCTGATCCACTAGCAGAGCATCCATTGGCACCAATAACTGGAAAGAGGAAGATAAAGTGTGTGAAGAAGTCATCAAAATATCTCACCATCACCTTTGGCAAAGACATTCCTATGGGAGAAGTGGTGGATAGGACCAACAGGGTACTCGTTGGGCATGTGAGAGGGAGGGCGTACTTTGTGACCAGACTCACGAATTGGGTATAGGAGATATGGGGAGGCATCTTACAAGAGTTGTCGGAGGTTCAGAGCTTGGCACGAGGTTGGTTTTCCCTGCATTTTTCGAGAGCAGAATACACTGGTCCAATCTTGGCCAAATATTGGCACATAGAGATGGCCCCAGTTCTCCTCAAGTGTTGGTCTCCATTATTCGATCTGGAGAGGGAACAAATTGGAGCAGGACCTATCTGTGTATACTTACCCAGTCTACCTCTACAATTCTGGTCTGAAGCGGTGTTTATCAGGATTGGTAATGCCTTCAGAACATATTTGGAATATGATAAGACTTATGTACAGTCAAATACTGGGCACTAGCAAGAATTCTGGTGCATTTGGACACAAGGGAGGGATTGGAAGAAAATATCACTCTAAAGTGGAGACATTACACCAGGATTCAGATATTGGACTATGAAGGGGTATCGTTTTGGTGTCGGAGGTGTCATAAGGTAGGGCATGTATTCAAAGAATTCCCTCTGCTCTCAAAATCATCGGATTCCACGGGCCCGCCCTCAAATCATAAAGGAAATGCTTTAGTGACGGTTTCACAAGCCCCTGCCTCAGCTTCGCGATCTAGACCAGTGACTCCAATAGATCAAAGTGCGGGAGGGTCGTTGAAGAAGGCTGGAGAATCGATCAGGGTGCCCTCACAACCTATGACCCGAGCTCGGGCTGCTGCGACTGCGAAGGTCGCTCGAATTTTGAGTACTTCTTCTTCTTCCCCTTTGATATCTCCTACAATCTCTAATTCCGTTGTAGCTCCTTCGATTGTATTTGTTTCTCTGGAAACATGTTCCATTTCTCACCCCCCGCCCATCAATGCTCCATCCTCTCCATCGGTCCATTTCTCCACAATTCCCTCTGGGGTAGAGGCCTCGCCTTGCCAGATTCTGCCTCACCCTTACAATCTGCGGTCAAGGCCCTCTTAGGGTTCCGACTCTCAATCTCGGCTGGGGGTGGTCTACCCGGGCCCCCTTTCCCTATCAACCTGGGGACGCAAATCAAATATTTCCAAAGCTATTTAGAAAGCTGGAGTCGAGGTAGTAACTGGAAAACAATCTACTATGGAAGGGGTCCTTAGAGCATTGAAAGCCCCTGGAGGGGTTCCTCCATGAAGTGCCTCTCCTTTAACTGCAGAGGTCTGGCTAGTACCTCAAAGAAACTAGCCATGCATAGGTTGATTGAGAACGATCCTATTGATATCCTTATGCTACAAGAGACCTTGGGAAGTGCTGAAGACATTGAACACACCTTCGCCGGCCTGCAACCTGGATGGAATCACCAGGCGCTGGATGCCATTGGTAGGGCTGGAGGATTAGCCGTTAGCTACAATAGTCAGACAATTAACGTATCTGCTACCTCAGGGGGTGTGGGGTTCATAGGCATGGATTTCTTCTCTGTAGAGTTAGGGGAGACCCTGAGGATCATTAATGTATACAGTCCATGCCAGAGGAGGGAGGATTTTTGGCAGCATTTTCTGGGCTCAAACCTGACATCTGTTGACCAGCTGATCATCGGGGGCGATCTCAACTTCTCAATAGGTTATGGGGAATCCTGGGGTTCGCTCGCTCAGAGAGACCCCTCGTTCAATTTCTTCAGAGACATCCTGGAACTGCACCATTTGGCTGATATTCCCATGAACAAGCCACTGCCTACTTGGAGGAACCAGAGGATGGGAGAGGCTACCCTAGCTAGGAGACTTGATAGATTCTTGATCAAGATCCCCCTTCTCCAGAGACTGTCCAGATACAGACAATGGGTAGGGGTAAGGGATAAATCCAACCATTCCACTATATTTTGGAAATTTTGGGACCGGAAGTAAAGCCAAGGGCTCTTTTTAAATTCAATCATATATGGCTACAAGACGAGGAATATATTAAATTGATCAAAGACTACTGGGTGTCCCACCCTATATCAAATCATAGGACGGCTGCAGAAGGTTTCTGTCACAATATTTTGAAGCTTAAACAAATAAATACATGGGCCAAAGAGAAGAAGGTCAAAGAGGATCAGAAGATTCTGGACATAGAATCAGAGCTGGAAACCCTGCTGGATGACAGGAATCTTGGATTCTCCTCAGCAGAAGGGAAAAATAGAGTGATAGAGCTAGAGATCCAGAAAGACAATATCCTCAAGGAAAGGGAGGAGGCATGGAGATTGAAGAGCAGGGCTGTTTGGTTGAAGGCAGGAGATGACAATACCAGATTCTTCCAGAATTACGCAAAAGGAAGGAAGGTCACCAATACGATCTGGAAGCTGCCGCTGCCCAACAGTGAACTGGCAGACAATTTCCAAAAGCTCTCTAGATTGGGTACATCACATTTTTGGAACTTATTCAGAGCACCTCAAGAAGTCAACCTGGCAGACATTATTCATGTGGTTGGTCTCTTTCCCCAGTATGTAGGAGAAGAAGAAGCAAAGGAACTAATCACGCTAGTTACTCTGGAGGAACTAGAGGGGGTACTAAAGTGGTTCAAGAAGGATAAAAGCCTGGGGCCAGATGGGTGGCCTATTGAGTTCTATTCGGCATTCTATGACTTCATGGCCGTGAACCTCCTCCAGGTCATAGAGGAATGTCACTCAACAGGATGGATACAATGCTATCAATACCAACTTTATAGACCTTATACCCAAGAATGACTACCCTAGCTCATTTGATGAATTCCGTCCTATTTATCTCTGCAGATGTTTCTACAAGATTATTTCAAAGATCATTGCCAATCGTATCAGACCTATTCTTTCCCGGTTCATTCTCCCTGAACAATTTTCTTTTCTCGAAGACCACCAAATACATGAAGCAATTGGTTCTACAGAGGAAGCCATTCATTCCATCCGAGCTCATCGTCTAAAAGGCATCATTCTTAAGATTGACCTAGCGAAGGCTTTCGATCAGGTGGACTGGACTTATATCAAAATGTTGCTTATCCATCTGGGCTTTCCTCTGCCTTTCACTAACTGGATAATGGCATGTATTACCTCTCCCACCTTTAGTCTGCTCATTAATGGCTCCGCCACACCTTTTTTTCATGCTGAAAGGGGTCCCAGACATGGATGCCCTCTCTCCCCGCTTCTTTTCCTTCTTGTTATGGAAGGGCTGAGCAGACTCATCTATTATGAAAAATAGAATGGCAGATTAACAGGTTTGAAGATCACTGAACAGTGTTTCTTAACACACCTTCTATTTGTAGATGATGTTATCATATTTTTGAATGGAAGCATAAGGGACTCGACTGCCTTTGACAAGATTCTTGCCTCTTTCTCCAAGGCAACAGGCATGATGGCCAACCATTCAAAATCAACTATCTCCCAGTTCTTTACATCTGCTCAAGAATCCGAACTGGCATTACAGTGTTTCCCATATAATCCTCGACCATTGGAACAGGGGTTCAAATATCTGGGTTACTGGATCAAACCGATGTAACAGAAGATTGCGGATTGGACTTGGTTGATCACAAAATTTGAAAATCGGATATCCCACTGGAGCCATTACTTCCTATCAAGAACAAGGAGGTTAGTTCTCATTAAATCAGTTTTGGAAGCCACTCCTATCTTCTGGATGGCCTTAGCCTGGATACCCAGAGGCATCCTCGCTCGCCTTAGGAAACTTTGTTGTAGATATATCTGAAACGGGAAACAGGACAAAAGAGTTTTTGCTTGGATCAGTTGGGATAACATCTCTCTACCAAAAAGACGGGGAGGATGGGGCCTAAAGGACCTCACACATTTTGCTCATGCAATGGCCGTGAAATTGGGATGGACTTTGCTTACAAAGCAAAATCTCTGGACAACAATCTCGTACCATAAGTACATCTGGCCACTACACCTCATGGATTGGATCCGATTACCTGGATGGAATAGAACAGGTATATCTACTGTATGGAAAGCGTTATTGTCTTCACTGCCTTTCATCTGGAGCCACTTAACTTGGAGAATAAATGACGGATCTAGGGCTCGAATTAGTATGGATCCATGGACAGGAGGGGGCAGGAGGTGTTATCTTCCACGCGAGCTCGTTCAAATTCTGGAGCAGCAGAATATTAAAGTTATAGCCCACATAGCGGACCAGGAGAATACTTCCATATTTTCACAGGCATGGAAAATAGCAGCACAACTAACCTGCCTCCGGAATGGCATCAAATCTGGGAGGACTACACTATTGCATTAAGTGAGTCCCATATTCGTATCAAAGAAGGACCAGACGAACTTATGTGGGATAAGGCAGATCATGGTTTTTATACCCCAAAGGAAGGATACCTGGTTTTGAGTGAGAACAAAAAGCCGGAAATAATGCAGAGTTGGTGCGCAATCATCTGGAAATTAAAATACCCTCCCAGAACTAAACTCTTTTTTTGGTGTTTACTCCAGAACAAGATCCCCACTGGGGAAGCACTCATGCACAGATCTATACATTGCCCATCTGGTGCATCCTATGTAAACAACAATTGGAATCGACTACACATCTCTTCCTTGCATGTGAAGTCACTAATCAGATATGGGAGACAGTAACTGAGGAGCTCAGAATTGTGAGTAAGTGGGAAAATGAAACCATCTCTACAGCATGGGAGAATTGTTATCAGGCACACTCCGGTACAAATCATGCGTGCCTTCCCCTTATAATTAGCTGGGCAATTTGGCTGGCGAGAAATAAAATGATATTTGAGAATGGATCGATACACTGGCAATCGGTCACCTCTAAAATTATCGCAGCATACCATGAATTGCCGGCCATCACCCCTCCTCGCACCCGCAGACCCACCAACCTAGACCGAATTGATCAATCTATACCATGGGCCTTCTTCAATGGAGCCTCTCAACTGCATGGATGTGGCGGGGGTTTATTTCTTAATATAACAGTGAGTCATCATTACAAAGTGAATATGGGCTTAGGCATGGGAACAAACAATTTTGCTGAACTCATATCCATCAGACACCTTATGCACTTTGCATTAAACCATGACTACAAAGAGTTACAGATATTTGGAGATTCAAACATTATCATTAATTGGATCAATCTAAAAACTAGATGCCACGCACACACACTCTTAAATATATTGGATGAAGTGATGCACCTCAAAGCACATTTTAACTCCATTAATGTTCGTCATATTTACAGGGAACACAATCACTGTGCCGATGGATTATCCAAGGAGGCCACACACCTTCTAGCAGGACAGTGGATAATCAGCGAACGGAGGGGAAATGCTCATTATCAATACTTCCACAGGCCCTACATAGATCAAGTCTACCCTTGGGTGGACGACCATTGATTTTTGTTATTTTTTGTAATGTATATAAGCTGTTAAATAGAAATCTAGCGACTTATGAGCAACATCCTACGAGATGCAAGTATATATATTGCCTACTATACATACACCTTGAGTGGTGTTTTTTGACATTTTGATACAACATCATCCTGCGTGATGACTTTTTGGATATGACAGAGACATGTATAGGAAAAGACCATAGACTTTTAAAAGGTCACGAAGAATTAGCATATGCTGAACAACATTTACTACATGTAATTTTTCACCATATAATGAATGATTACGATTTTTCCTTGGGAAAAAAAAGAGCAGCAATCAAGGTGTAGAATAACAGCGAGAAGGTCACCACATGAAGTCTTCAAGTGGGCAACACTACATACAACCATTGTAAAAGTATCATTGTACAAAGTCATTGTAAAAGTTTTACAAGTGTCTATCTCCCAAGAGTTGAAGAGGCAATGTCGGGAGGTCTAGGATCATCATTAGGTGGTTTTGTCATAGTTGGGGTTATGGTATAGCATGTTTCGTCTTCTACATCATTCTATATAATTGTAAAGTGGACCATTTTCCTTGGTACGAGAGTCCATTATTCTTTTATTCTTCTATAGGGTGGTAGGGTGGTGCTAGGCTGGTGCATGAAGTTACCAACAGGTTCAAGCCTGTGAAAACTTCAGGGTGGTAGGGTGGCGGTAGGGTGAGTTGTAGCTCATTGGGTGTTGGGGCATCCGTTCATTTGACTACTGAAGAATCTTGGCCATTGGAGCGTCCATCTAGTGGGAGCTAGAGAAGAATGATTTTCTAGATTCTAGGAAGTTGGAGCTTTCTTTTCAATTAGATTTGAAGATTAAAGAATTATTATAAAATCGTTCATGTGGTTTTTGTCCGAGAGGGGGTTTCCACCTTAAAAATTGTGTGCATTTGTGTTCCTTTTGTTTACAACTATCATTGTACAAATACTGATAATAATTGAAGATTAACAAATGCTCTGAAAGATTAATAATAATACTGATTCACCCCCCCTCCCTCTCAGTATTTCCAACAAACTCATAGTAAACAAAAGTAAAAATCATGCATGTACAACTCCACTCCACTATTCTGACTGAAGTACAACTAAGTGTGACTATGGTGAGGAATCTAATGCATGGTGATGGTTCCAAGGTAAGAGAAACATGTGAATAAATTGGGAAAATAAATAGAGATGTTTATACGCACCAATACCCCTTCAATCACAACTAAGGTGAGAATTTTGAATAAAGTGGTTCTGGGAAATATGTATCCATGTTAGGCACATAATATACAATGAACCTAATAAGAAAAAATTAAGATGAAAGAGGGAAAATCTAGTGGAAACAAAACCACCCGCTTCAAATGCTACTAAGAAAACTGCTAGGAAGTTATAATTGTTTTCAAACCAAGAAGACCCCGTCATGTTGCGAATAATTTTTCTATGAAAAGCTTGGTGAAGAAATTTGCAACGCTTTTGGAATATTATAGGTCAATGATACCATCGTACACCAAATCTTGAATGAAGTGCATGTGAACTTCAATGTGTTTGGTATGTCGCTACTATGTGTTTGGTATGTCGCTACTAGACTGAAACTTTGCAAAAATTTAAAGTAGTTAGTTTGTCACATTAGATAACTATCGAGTGATGGAACTATATGCTAAACTTTGTGAGAAAGTGTTGCAACCAAATATCATGTATGGTTGCATTCACTGAACCCTTATTCTCTACCTCCACTAAAGATAAATAAATTACTTATTAATTTTTACTTTACCAATAGATAGGCCCCAATTAGAGGCTAAAAACAATAGCCTAAAGTGGACTTGAGATCTATTCCATCAACTGCTAAATTTAAATCTTTGTACGTCATGATATCTAATGATCATCCTAGTGCATATTGGGTATCATAATTTGCGGCCCCTTAACATACTAAACAATACTTTTTTCTACTTTATAATGGAGCTCATTCGACTCTTGCATATACCTAGATACTACTCCAATGGAATAGGAGATGTATTACTATGAGTGAGTGAGGTACAAAAGACTAACCACCAATTTCCTGTAAAGTGAAAAATCTACCAACAATGTTATGCTTCCATTTTCTAGCACAATTTTGGATAAGAAAGGTGTGGTTGTTGGCTTGTAGTTAACTGTTATTCATCTTGAATCTTACAAGTAGATCCCATGTATACTTTGAATAAGCCAACCAGATTCCTAAATTACACTTACTAATTGTTGGGCGATTTAATTGTATGCTAAACCCATGTCATTTAATTTGTCAACAAGGGGGTTTCGTAAACTTAGAAGAAAACTAAAATATATGGGACCTCAGATGAAACTGGTGTAGGAAGTTTGTTTAGAATGGAAATGCATATTACAAATATAAACTATTTTGAAAAGAAAAGATTCAGATATATTTTATGAAAGCATAAAAATGTTTGATCAATGGAATTAGTTTTCTTTAGAAGATAGAGAAGAGTCTCTTGTTCAAGAGTCTTGGTTATCCTTCTACAATATTTCTATAATAACATTGCCAAACATATAAGAAAGAATATACAATGGAAGCAAGTAAATATTGTTTTCAGTTCAGTTCTTAGCTCATGGAGAAGAGTGTCCTAACTTAGGAGGACCTGATTGTCCTTCTCACATAAAAACTAGCTATTGAAAGGAAATTAATCTTTTTAGTCTAGCTCATGGAGAAGAGGCTCCCAACTTAGGAGTTCTTGGTTGTCCTTCTCACATAAAAACTAGCTACTGAAAGGAGATCAATCTTCACACAACAAAACATGGCCATAACATGAATTTGTACTAAAATTATCTACAAGTATTTACAACAAAGAAATAAGATGAACATCCAAAAGTACAACTAGTATATTCACAACTATGAACATTACTCTACAACAAAGTGTACTTATTTTGGTATGGGGATCCTTCCACTCCTCAATGAGCACAAACGAACAACTATCACACCTTGAGAATCAAACAACATTCATAACTCATGATTTGGAGAAAATGATATTATTCATGCTGAATGAACAATCATAAATCTGATGCTAATGAATAACTAACAACTGTTCACCTTCCTTTGAAGGATGATCCTCTTATTTATACATGGATTAGGGATATCTACTCAATAAATGTAGATCCCTTAAATATCTAATAGATCCATACTTTTCTCAACTTATCCCTAAACACTAGATACAAATCCCATGACACATCAAGATCTCCATGATTTTTCTCCTTGGAATATGGTCCACCCCTTGAGTTGAAATTCGAATTTGATCTTGGGAAGCCACATAAGGGTACCTAGGAAGCTTCCAAATGATCTACACATGTCATCAAACTCAAGACACTTTTAGGTATAAGAAAATACATGTTATTTCTCTAACTTTTAATCATAAATTCACTCTAAACACACGAAATTAATAACTTTGGAAAATGTAAATGTGAACTCATGTAGTAATGATAATGTAGGTTTATGTAATGATAATGTAATGGAATGAGGTGACAAACTGAGGATAAAGGTGAAAAATAGTGAAAGTGAATGTTAATTTTGGTGGCCCAACACTAATCTCAAGATGGATAAAGTAGTTGAGAAACCTGTCATGTAGAGTAAAATGTATAGCAACAATTATTGAGCGTTGACTACCTATGATAAGTAAGTCATCTACATACAATAATATCAATAATAATGAATCACATTTCCTCCACATATAAACATTTAGATCATACATGCAATGTTGGAAACCTTGGGAGAGAAGGTAGGAGTCCATTTTTGTGTACCATGCATAAGGTGTTGATTTGAGGCCATAGAAATATCATCTCACTCTACACATTTAATGATGAGTCTTGACATTATCCTTTTTGATATATATATAATATATATATATATATAGATATCTTTTCATTAATATCACCATGAAGAAATATATTCTTCGCATCCTTGTGGTGAACCTCCCACTTCTTTGTTGCTACAATTGTAAGAGCCATCCTAATGGAGTCCATTTTTTCCGCTAGTGAAAACGTCCCATAATAATCAATCCCATCTACTTGTTAAAAACATTTTTCCTACTAGCCTAGATTTATACTTGTTGATCATTCCATTTGCTACTATTTTGGTTATGTAGATACATTTACAACAAACAAGCTTTTGACCTACTGAAAGTGAAACCAAATCCCATATGTAGTTTGAAATGAGTGAATTGTATTCCTCATTCATCGTTTCTTCCCAATTTGGATTTCCTTCATCCTCTTCATAAGATTGAGGATAAAAAGATAACAAAACATACTAGTGCATGGTCATGCATGGTTCCATAGTTGTAATTTCATACAAAGATTCTTCTAATTACAATCTTGTGGTAGGATCATATAAGAGATTGCTCATGAGGCTCCAATTATGTGTCAAAGGTGGTGGGGATTTTGAATCGCATATGACCTAGAAAATTTTGATCTGAGGTGAATGAAGAATCATTATCTCAAATACCGACATCTGGAAGTAGCAAAGGTTGTGTATTAGGTTCCTCTAGAGTTACATGTAAAGGATATTATTTAAACTTTACATTCCTCTTAATAATGAGTTATTCTGTGGCAATATCTAGCAACCTGTACCCTTTGACCCCATCTAAATATCTGTTGAAAGTGCACCCCTTTTTATGTGGATCTAAATTATTTTGCTTATCTAATGGAATTCAAGGCATGCTCATGACCTAAAGATACATAAGTGGGTGACTTCTGATCTCCTACAACATAAAGCCTCATAAAGAGTTGTCAAATTCCCATATTTATGTGGTACCCTATTTTGGATGTAAGCCACATAGTTGATTGCTTTAACCCATAACTTTGAAGGTTAGTGACCTTGCATGCAACATGCAGTTGGTCATTTATTTTAGTGTCTTTTTCTTCCTTTCTACCATTTTTGTTGTTGTTGTATAGTGTACAACACTATGTGTTGTAACTCAATACCTATATCTAAACAAATCCTCTCTATGTATTTGTTCACATATTCTCCCCGTTATCTATGCACAATATTTTGATGCCTTATCTTTATTTTTTTTGGCATGTGATTTAAAGAACTTGAAACATGCAAAGGCCTTTGAATTGGATTTAATAAACTAGACCCAGGTATAGCATGCCCAATCATCTATAAATGTAAGAACATGACTGGCCTTACTCATAGATGTTCAAGGTAAATTTCCAGTGATTTTATTATTCAAAATCTCAAATATTGATGATGTACTTGTTTCATTTCCTTTCTCAAACTTTTCCTCTGGATGTTTTCCCACAATGCAATCATGGAAAAAACCTTTGGAAAATTGATTGTTTGACAACACTGTAACTACTCCTTCTTTATTGAGTTGTTGGAGGTACCTGTAATCAAAATTCCCCAATATTTCATGCCAAAAAGAACTCTCCTAGTTTTCATGTGATGAGCCCCATTATTGCAACAAGAATGTTGCAAATCCCGAGGCTACCAACTTAAATTATCAACCCGGGGTTCTTACAAACTTAAAATGTGTTGACGTTGCATGTGCAACATGAAATGTGTCCTTATTTCATTGATATGATGTAATGAAGTGAATATGATGAAATCAAACTCTAACCTAATTGAAAAAATTGAAACATTAGTATACATGTAGAATGTAAATTAATACTCTAATTGCAGGATGTGGAATGTTGTTTTGAAAAAGGAAATTTGATATTTTCAACAGTAATACTTGTAACTGAAACCTTAAGGAAGCATGAATTAAAGCATCAAGTCTAATCTATTCTGAATTGATGAATCACCCATTTTATCATTGTTTTCAAGAAAAATTAGCTTTAGTAACAAAATCCATGTACATTTCATAAGGAAACATCCATTGTTATTCAAATGTGGAAATTTGTATTCTAATTCTGATTGCATATTTCTACTTGCAATTAAGGAATGGTGGGTCTAGAGTGGTATTTGGTGTTCCTAAATCATGGATTCGGAGCTTGGAGGTCATGATTCAGGCATAAGAGACAAAAACCAAGATTTTGGATCAAATCCGGTCAAGTTTACAGGAGTGCTACGGGAGGTGCTACAGGAGGCCTTGTTTTACTACAAGAGGAGATAACTTGCCAAATGCCAAAGTAAATCAAATGAAATTTGGATAAAAAAAAAATTACTATTAAATATGATGCCATAGGACTCCATTCCAAGTGGAATCACTCCAAAATACCCCTATTAACACGTGCTAAAAAATAGAAGAAAACTACTACTATATATACTGGAAATTCAAGAACTAGCGAGCCAGTTAACCTACCAAATCCCTGACCTAATAAAGTGAAAATAATATGTGGTGAATTTTTTTTATTAAATTGAATTTTTTTATGACCCAATAAAAGTGGAATCAACTCAAATGAAACTTGTTAACATGTTCTAAAAAATGCAGAAAATTATTACTATTTTGCTACAAGAGACTTCCAAAAAATCTAGATTTGTGAAGTAGTAAACCAATCCAAGTAGATCAATGATGAATATAATTTTTCAAAGTTGTCATAAGTTTGTATCATGTTTTTTAATTTTTAAATAACTTGAAAAACAACTCACTTCAATGATTTAACCAATATAACCTACAACAAAAGAGGCATGAATAGTAAATTCATAAATAAGAGATGCAAGTGAAAAAAAACATTAAAAGGAAATAGAGAAATTGTATAAGAGGGATATGGGGCTCCTGGGATGGCCAAAAACAAGGAAAATCAGAGTCCTATGAAAGGAACCAAGATTTATCGGCTAAAAATGGTACTAAACTTCATTATTTGAATCAATCCAAGTACATCCCTGCTAGAAATAAAAGTGGAGTTGCTAAGGAACAAGTTTTCTCCACAAGAAGAATAAGAAATACATGCCCATAGAGACCAATTCGAATTGGTAATTACACAAAATGATGAGGAAGAATTCTCCTTGAAAGGATGAATCTTTCCCCTCCAAAATCCCTCAAATAGCAGATTTGGTTCTCAACACTAGGAATTTGCATTAAATGGCAAGGGACACATTCCTATATTTTGTCAATCACTCGAGCTCCAGAATTTGTCAATAATTTTATGATATTTTTTTCATTTATTATCCAATATTGATCCTCCTATAGTAGGGAGAAATTCCCTAGATTATTTCATCCTCCAAATCTTCGTAATATTCCCAGTATTCTCACAATATTCTACAAAAATAAATAATATTAGGCACAATGATTAAATTATCTCAAAACCTTCCTAATGAACAAATTAAAGTTAAAAATATGTCATCTAATGCAAAATTAGAGGTTTAATGTGCTGAAGGATGGTCATATGGACCTTAATTTATGTCTAATTTGGAGGCCCATCATACTCCCCTATTGAAAGTGTTGCTCATCCTCTCATCAACTTAGTGACCTAATTGTGCCTCATTCATGGCCTTGGTGGCTTCCTTAACATCCCAAGCTACCTCAGAAGGAATTTTGGCACATATTATCTTGCTCCATCCTCTTCCTCTTCTTCTACAACTCCTTCTATAGATCCATCCTTTTCTCCAAGTTTTATTTGGGATTGTGCTTGTGTCTTAAGAAAAGTCTCCCTATTAATGTTTACAATGTTTTCCCATGATACAAGTTTTTGAACATTCTCCATAGAATATGTGATAATTAGCATCCTTAATGAGCGCGTGGATTCTCTTCAATAGAAAATACTCCCGCCATGATTTGTCACTGTGATTTTCCAAGGTTTGGAATACCAATAATCCCAATTTTCTACAAGGGTAAAAGAGTCGTTTTATCCATACTGGTTAGAGGAAGTAAAAATTCAGACTCAACTAAAAAACAATTCCATTTCCTTTATTATCTTGCCTAACTCAAAAGAAACATTCCCATTCAATTTTTTTATTCTCAAATTGTTATCAGAATTTTGGTTGAAGGGATGAGAGGTTTTGCAGGTTTCTTGTCCACAGATAGCAAAGAAAAATCTGTACTTACCCTTCTCTTAGATGTACCTCTTCAAATCTAGGGTAAATTTTCTCAAAATCATGCTTTTTGCAACTCTCTAGACTTTCCTGTAGCACACTGTCTTCTCCTATAGAACATGGTATGTCTCTCCTGTAGTAACCTTTTTTCTCCTGTATCAGCCCTATTTCTCTTGTAGTAGCTATGCCTAATCCTATAAAACCTACAAATCAACTCCATATCTCTTTTGTAGCACCCCAGGCAGCCCCTCATAGCATCTAGCTCAACCTTTTGTACCTTGATTGGTTTCTCTAACTATTTCTTGGGAATGAGTAATTGTGCAAGTGAATTTGAGCCTCACACTTTTATTCCCTTTTTTGGTAATGGCTCATAGCGCTTTTTTGTCCCCACTCCTCGTAATCATCACCCTTCTTAATTTGGATTTTCCAAGTTGCATGAGTGAGGGAGTTATCTGCACTTAACTAGTTGAGGTGACCAAGACTAGTGACCCATCCTTAGCTTATAAAACCTCATCTATTATGCATTGACAAAAAATTTCTAACCATAACATGCTCAAGAGAAGAGGTGAAGAATATTGCATACCTACACCTACCTAATGGTTGATGGAGAGGCATGCATGTTGCTACTGAGTTGATGATCGATTCATGGTTCTCTGGAGGTGTTAATTTCTTTGTTTTGCTTGTGCATGGGTCTTCACATGATGCAGTTAACTGATGGAAACATTCTTGCTTGTAAGTATCTCTCTAGTTTTCGATCTGTTACTATTGGAGTGAATGGATTATCTATTGGTGTGCCCCTTCTCACATAAAAAATGGCTTCATGATGCTCAAGGTGGCTGGATCTTTTACTCCATGGGTAGAAAAAAATGATTTCGGGCTTTTGATGTGACTGTATACGCTGCCACAGGAGGAATTTCCCTTATGCAACAGTCACTTAACTCTTATTTGAGACCTTATATTGCATGTGGCGCTGAGGGAAACTCAAAAAAGGTACAAGGACAAAAATAAAATCATTAGGAGGTGGTGTAGGTGGTGAAAAAATTGAAAGCAAATCTTTTTCTTTGTTTTTATGTATGGAAGAGTGGAATTTGAAGATGAATGTTGTCTACATGGATTGGATGGGTGATGAAAGTGGTGTTTAAAGACCTCTCTCAACCTTTTCTAAAGAAGACATGACCTTTTGACTCCTTCCTCTAATCGAATCTGCCTCCTATAGCATTTTAGGCTCCTCCTGTAGCATTTCAGGGCAGTCTCCTGAAGCATAATTGTTTTATCTATATCTCTAAAATGATATATTGGATTGACATGAATTTTTTTCATCATGTTTCCATCATCCTTATGCACCTCCCCATAAAACATTTTGGCCAATGCATGCAGGAATCTCGTGAAAATTTAAAATTGGTTGTAGGTGATGGAGGTCAATTTCTTGAAAAGTGTGCGCTGGAATTTTTTAAAATTGTTTGATCATGTATGCATATCCACATGCATATCCATATGAAACATCTCGGCTATTGGATGCACGTTTTTTGAGATATGGTAAATATAATTTATGCCCTATGTGTTTTGGCCTCCTATAAAAAAACATAACCCTCCTATAGCATTTTAGGAAAACGAGGAAAATGAATGGGAGAGACTTGGAAATGATGGGTGGATATTGGAAATGGATGATGGTGATGGATTGGCATGGCCTTGGTCCTATTGGAGCATCTGTGCAAAGGAGGAAAAAGCCCAAGTTTGACATCCTCTGACTTGATTTTTGACCAACTTTTTCTTTTGGTGCTAACTTGTTTTTGTTGCTTGCAAAGATTGGAGAGAACCTGCATTCATCATGTTAGCCTCACTGTCATGTGTTAGAAACAATTATAAGCCAAAAAAAAATTAATTAATTAAAATCAAGAAAGATGGATTTAATCCTACCTTTCCAGATTGAGTTTGTTCCTCATAATTAGGAGTCAGGTTAGGCCTAGTTGGTTGAGAGATTCTCTCCAACTAGTTAGGCTCCTAGATTAGTGTTTGGTTGAGAGATTTGCTCAACCATAGTTTCCAAGATAGATGCACTATCTTGAGACAAATTTTGTTCATATATTTATATGTATCATAAACATTATTTTAATAATGAGATTGTGAGGAATATAGAAAGGTTGAGGCCTTTTCTGCCATGTTTAGTTTTTGTATATTTCTGTTGTTTATTTTATTAATGTTTTATTAGTTGATTAAATTCCTTCGTTGTGGTATCATAGCATTAGCCTGTTGAGAAATCAAGTGTGCATTCAAACACTATGTATTTTTTTATGCGGTTTTCTTGTAGTTTTCTGAGCAAATCTTAAAGTCTAATATGGTTATAGAGGTTAACTAGCAGAAACCCCAACATGTGTGAGGGTCTAAGAAAGATGGTTAATTGATTCCATGTCCACAACTGACATGTTTCAATCTTCTACACTTTCCTTTGCCTTTTCCCTCCTCTACCCGGCCTATACTCTTGATTTGAGCATTAGAGCCAAGCCCAATAAACATGAGAGCCAAGCCATAATTTCGCACTTCTTAAAATGAACTACAACCACATTTGTTAATATTTTTGCCCAATGAACTGTAGTATTGACTTTTCATTTTTCAGTGGCTAATCCTCTACCTAACCGATAGTGCCCTCCACCACAATCGCCTTCTGAAGTCTCTCCCTCGACTTCGATTACCCATTCTGGAAGCTGCGGGCAAAGTCTGAGAATACCCACAGCTGGAGTGGCTGACACATGCCGCAATGCAAACTCTTCTCTAAAACTATTCAATTCTATGCCACCTACTTAATACCAGATCAAAGAACCATCGCCCATCCCCATCCTTTTTCTACAACATCAAAATTGCGTGCCAAATTTCTCACTGGCATGTGCTTCCTTCTCTTCATTCGATGCGGTGACAATGATAGTTGCACCAAGGGCTTATGGATTAAAGAGTCGTGGAAACTTTTCCAAGAGCATCTTAGGCATACAAAATATAATAGAGTTGGAGCAGATTATGGAGGAATTCAAGAAATCAAATTCTCTATTTACAATAATGACAACAACAAAATACGGGATTACATATGTGGAAGAAGACGTAATCTACTTGGACTTCTCTCTACTATTTTGATAAGCTCCCTTCAACAGAGAATTCGTTGGTCATTACCTTCTCAAAAATATTCCCAGGAATTTAAGCCTGATTCAACTCAGAAGAAATAGCTGGATGACGAGAGAGCCTAAGGGAATCAATGTCTGCAACTGCAATTGTGAATTGGTAATTTCTCTCTTGGCCAAAGGAGAAATGAATGAAATGATCCGTGTTAATTTCTTTTATGTTGCCATACTTAACTTCTCAAAATGTTTTTTTTTTTTAAAGTGTGCTTTGACATTTTTGAAGGAGATATGTTCACTTTTAAAGGACTCCATTCACTTTTTAATTCACCTTTTAAAATAATTTCATAAAATTCTTTTAAATGGGAGTTTAAAAGAAACTATAAAAAATTATTAAATTTTTGGAGTGATAAGGTGTTTTTTATTTTGAGTGATAAGTGAGTGGAATAATAAGGTATTTTTTAAAAGGAATTATTCTTTTAGAGATATAAGGAGTGCTTTAAATTTTTGAAATCAATTTAGTGATTTCATAAGATTGTTTTGGAAGTAAGGTGAATTTTTTGTAATGGGGTGATAAGGTGTATTTTTGGAGTGATAAGTGAATATTTTTAAAAGAGAAGCTTATTATTGAAAACATTTATTTTTTAAGACAAATTTCTTTAAGGGGTTGCAAGCTTGATATTATCATTGTTTCTAATAAGGTTGATGTTTTCAAAGTTTTTTGGAGAGATAATGTGTATTAAAATTTTTACTTTGGAGTGATAAGGAGACATTGTCCGAGTCAAGACAAATTTAGAAATCCTTGATGTATAAGTGCTTGTGTATGAAAATGAGAGTAATTCGTGTATCATGACAAAGACCTTTAAAAACAAAATCGAAAATTGTATCAAGCATAATAAAGATATCATTTTTTGGTGATTGTGTCCTAGATCCACCCGAAATTGAATAAGGGGATCTTAGGTACACCATGAGTATGCTTGTGATGACGCATGATTCTTGATGTTGCTTATGTTTAGTGTCTATTTTTGACACTCTTTTTAATATGGTACACATGGAGTACAAAACAAATTAAAGAAATGCATTCTCTTCAAGACTCATGTAATCGAGCACACATAAGAAAACTAAAAGAAGTCAAGAAGTTGTAACACATAATCAAAGATATCAATTTGTCAACATCAGCACCAATTCTACATGAAATTCAACATCATTCACTCAAGGCAATCAAGTTAATGAAGTTGTCATCTACATCAACAAACAAATGCATCAACTTTTGGACAATGTAATTGCAACTTTTTTGTAAGAGTCAACTCAACACAACATTGTAACTTGCAAAATCATAATTTGTAAGTTAACTTGTAAACAAATTCAAATAAAATTGATTTGAATTGTAAGGGTGCATTCTCAGTTGAAACCGACACCCAAGCTTTGAATTGGTAGGGAGGAAATTAGGTCCAATGAGTCCATTGTTTTCAACTAAGTCAATTCTCTTCAACTGAGTCAGTTAAGTGAGTCAATTCTCTTCAACTCAGTCAATATCATTTGAACTTGTCATTGTAAACATTGGGTGCATTTTCAGTGGTATCTGACACCCTCATCCTAGTACAAAATTAAAGCAAGCATGCGTTCAAATTGTAAACATAAATTTCAAGAAAACTTCAAGATTATTGAAGCATTCATAAAGTTCCAGCGAGCATGAGTTCAACCATTCCATTGATAAACTAAATCAAGCACACAAGTTCAATAATTCAAGCGAACGAAATCTTCAAATCCCACAAGTGTTACAAGCAACCATGAAGCAAAATCAAGCAAGCAAGAGAGTCAATACAAGCAAGCATGTCAAAACTCATAATGGGTAAAGGAGGAAAACATCTTCAAAGTGTAGAACTGAAGATTAAAGAGTTGAAAGATTGCAATCATGAGTTACATAACACAATTAAAATATTGGAATGGAAGTTAAAGCAAAGTCAAACCTTAATCAATCAAATGACGAGTACATTAGAAGCAACAAATTAATTTCAAATTGAGCTCAAAGTGAAAGAAAAATTGATTCATGCACTTCAAATTAAGTTAAGGGAAAAGAAATATTTAATATATGTGCAATGTGCAAAGAAGACAATTGCAAGTTGTGATACAAAAGACCTCATCACAACAAAAAATGAAAGTTGTTATACAAGTGATATTATTTAGCATATTAATGAAGGTTGCAACACAGATGATCTAATCAAGCAAGTTGATATAAGTTGCGACATAGATGAACTAATCAAACAGATTGATATAAGTTGTGACACAAGTGATCTCATCCAACCAATTGTACTACTAAATGATGCAAAAAGTAGTACCAAAGATCAAATTGATCATTTTGACACAACATCTCAAACTGATGAATTGTTAACGATTGATGCCCAATGTGACACGAAAGTTTTAATAAATCAAGGACAGGATGTTAGCAGTAGCAACAAGTATGGAGAACAATAACATGATATTCTTTCCAAGAAAATCATCAGACCTTGGGAAGAAATATCCTTCAATAAATATCGACATGGCCTAGGATACAACAAAGAAAACACTTTGCTTGTTCCAGATTCCTCAAAACCAGTTCAGTTTGTAAGTGTTGGTTTTCTAGACAGTGATCAAAATATGGTTAAGTGTAACCATTGTAAACGAAATGGCCATATGGAGAGTAAATGATTTGACCTCCACCCTTGTCACCATTGTGGCAAGAAAAATCATTCATCCAAAAGATGTTGCAAGAGAAATAAACCACCTAGAGTGAAGATCAATTACACATGGATTAATCCTTGGAAGTGTTCATCTATAGTCAAACAATTTTCTATGTGTTACCGAAGGATTCAGTCTCACATGAAAACAAATTCTACAATAAAATGAAGATGGTGAAACTCTCCTACACCTAAAGGGGGGGAGTTCCAAAATAAAATGTTGATTGTCTCTCCTTCAAACTGACAAAGGGGGGGAAATAATAATATGTGAATTGAAGGTTGTTAGACTGAAAGTTTTGACAACATCAACAAGCAATAGTAAATAGTTTTCGACATAATCAACTCAACCAGTGGGCGATCATCATCAATAGCCAGTCGGCGTTCAACATCAAGTAGGTAGTGGGTAGTCATCATCTTCCTTAAAGCAGTGAACAATTTCGACATCAGAAAATTCACCAGTGAGTGTTCTCAATATTTTGTTAGTGGACAAAAAAAGTTCACAAGTGGTCATTCTCAATATTTTGTCAGTGGAAAAAGAAAATTTGCCAGTGTGCATCATCAACATTTTGGTAGTGGATAAAAGATGTTGATTTCAAAAAAAGGATAGATGGATCCTTTTGCAACTTGGCATGTGATGGGGTTGTCAAGCGACTTTCAGAGATGAACCACACTTGTAGCAGGTTCATGTTCTCTTCAGATTCGAGTTTTTCCAGAATCTAGCTTCGGCGGTTTTTCAGGCAGCGTTTTTGAGGATCAACAGTTTTAGCATGAGAACTTGGAAGATGGTCCCTGGTTCTTATTTTGGACTTATCATTGTGGGGGTGAATGTTAACCTCACTCTCATGTGTTAAAAGCAATTATAAGCCCAAAATAATTAAATTAATTAAAATCAAGAAATTTGGATTTAATCCTACCTTTTTAGATTGAGTTTGTTCCTCATAATTAGGAGTCACGTTAGGCCTAGTTGGTTGACAGATTCTCTCCAACTAGTTAGGCTCCTAGATTACTGTCTGGTTGAGAGATTTTCTCAACCATGGTGTCCAAGATAGACACACTATCTTGAGATAAATTTTCTTCATTTATTTATATGTATCATAAACATTATTTTAATAATGAGAATGTCAGGAATATAGAAAGGCTGGGGCCTTTTCCGCGATGTCTCGTTTGTGTATATTTCTGTTGTTTATTTTATTAATGTTTTATTAGTTGATTAAATTCCTTCACATCAGAGAGAGATACATGGAGCAATTTTTTTTTTTCATTTTTTAAATTTTTTCTCTTTGCTTAGATCTAATAGCTACCTAAATGAGGTTTTCAACTAGTAGGTCTGTCTAAGCACCTCAAAGGAGGTTTTCACTTAGGATCTTTTCTTTTTCTATTTTTTTCTCCTTTTTCCAACCCATTGACCACCTCATAGAGGTTTTCAATTAGTGAGTCAATCTTAGGTACCTAAAAGGAGGTTTTCACCTAAGATTTTATTTTCCCTATCATTTTCTCATTTTTTTATTTCTTTTTTCTATCCTACTCTACTTGAAAAAACAAAAATTATTTCAAGTATAGGAATACTTCTAATGGAGCCATGTGCACATCAAGGTTGCAGATAAAATCACGTGTCTCAGAAGATATGCTTTGTCATGTACCTAAATATGAGAGACCAAATGCTTTTATTGAGATGAGATCAGGAATTGTTGAAGAAGAGTGTGTCGTTGCAACTTAATGATTGTCTAGAACCATATTTCAATATAGTTTTGATGCCCCTAGTCTACTTGTACATTTGGATCTCTTTATAGGTCTTAATCTATCATGACATTCAAATCTTCCTCTTTTTGTTGATTGTTCTCTTGAACACATGGAGGATTTTATGGTAAACATGACAAAAATTTCTCAATCTTTGATTCTGATGTCTTCTCTTCATCAAGTGCAACCCATGATTCTTTGGTCTTCTCATTGAATATTATTTTTCTATATGTTATCCTTCAATGACATCAAGAGAATATTTTTTTTGCAATACTCTTCCTGAGCTAAGATGAATACCATTTAGATCAAGAGGATATTTTTGGAAGTGTTATACCTGAGCATTGTAAGTGGGTTGAGCTACTTCCTTGTGTGGGTTTGGAAATGGTGGTTCAAGTGGTTGAGTGGGAGTGGATATTTCAGATGGATGTGGTTGGGGTTGTGGTTGTGGTGGAGTTGGATGGTACCAATAGTATTGAGTTGGGTATGAAGGATATTGAGGAACATATTGAGGACATTCTGGATTTCTCCCATAAGTTTCTTGCCAACCTTGTTTCCAATATTGTTTTTGGGGTTGAGATGGCCAAGGTTGTCAAGGAAAGGGTCTGTTCCAACTAATTTGAGATGGATTTGCATAAACTTTAAATTGTGAATTAGGTTTTTGCATCATATAAGGTTTACTAAGCTTCCATGGTCTTCTTTGAGCTACATAACATAACTTCTTTGGTGATTGAATTGCTCCATTGTCCTCTTGGTAAACTTCCTTCAACCTTGGTAATGATGGGAAATATTTAGTAGCATGTGATTTTGCATGGACAACATAAATATCAACATCATTTTTCTCATATTTCATTCTTAACATTTCTACTTGTTATCTTAGATTTCTAAGATTTGTTGTTTTAAAGTTAGCAAGAAAATTTTCAATTTCATCTTGACTTACTTATCTTGATGTTGATTTACTTACTCTTATCCTTCATATTGATATGCACTTGCATGTTTCACAAATTTCTTCAAATGATAATTGGTATACATCACCTCTACTCATGAGATCAAGGAGATCAATCCACTCATCCCTAATTGTTCTAAGAGGATTTTTAGTGTGTGAAATCCTAAATGATGCAATTTTTCCCTCTTAACATTATACATAAATCTCTCTATTAAATCCTCAAGGCTCTAATATTATCTTTGAGTCATTCTAAATATTTCTTCTTTAAGATCATGATCTTTATATTTTTCTATAAATATCTTTTGCATATCATTCCATGATCTTATTGAATTAGCCCCTAAACTAATGAACCATTTAAGAGCTCTATCCTTCAATGTGGCTGGAAACAATCTCAATTTTTGAGTCTTTAGTAAGTAAACATAAGATATACAAAGGATTTTAAATTCAAAGAGAAAGGTTTCCAGATCCTATGACCTCGTACCATGGAAGTTGGGAAGGAAAGATGGAGGAATGTTCCTCATATGCGCACTGACATTAGTATCTTGAATGGTAAATCTAGGAGGATCTTCTTCATTTCCATCATCTCCATCCAGTTATTCTACCATCTCTACCACCTCTTCTTCTTCTACCTGCAAAAGTGGATGATGATGTGGTTCTTACTACACCACGTGGTCAAATGGGGGGTTTGGTGGTGGAGAAGTAATTTTTAACGTTTTTATAAAAAAATTGAATAAGTATTCTCATGCAAAGCAATTTTTTGAAATGAAATATGCCTGACGCAATTTTTTGTTTTTGCATAAACAAATCAGTTAGGGAAGAAAGAAATGCATACATTGACACCTCCCCAATGACAAAACCAAAAATTGATGATCCCTAGTATTTCAAAAAGAATGTTACAAATTCCCGAGACTACCAACTTAAATTATCAACCCAGGGTTAGTAAAAACTTAAGAGGTGTCAAAACTGTATGTGCAGCATGAAATGTGTCCTTCTTTCATTGATCTGATTCAATGAAGTGAATATGATGAAATTGTAGGAATTTACAGGGTAAGTTCCTCAAACAGAACACCAAAGGACACCGCTCACAAACAGATCAAATATCAATACACCAGTATTGTTGATGGAGTTAAAACCCTCAAAGAGGGAAACATTCCATGGCCTGAGCCAATGCGGCCACTTCAGGAAATTTATTAATAAAAAAATGAAAATTTACATAAGCTTCTCTCATGAATGGTTGCCCTACAAATGACCCTCCATGCTCTTTAAATAGAGATCATGGACCAATCAGGTGTTAAGCCACAGATCAAGTGTCGATAATACCGAGGAGAGAATGAACCATCAGATCACTACATATCGTGACCGTCGAATTGTAAGTTACAAAATTACATAGTAAAGAAACCCACTTTACCTAACCTACACTAGACCAAGTTATACTTAACATTCATGTATCGAAATATCTAAACATCCCCCCTTAAGACTAACTGGATAGGATTGAGGATGTACAAATATGACACAATAGGAGAAGGAAGGAGGCATTAGAGCCTATCCCCCCTTAGTGACAACTTCTTGAACTCCAACCATAAATCGAAGTTTAGTAAACTTTGCCTCTGTAAGAGCCTTTGTAAAGATGTCTACAACTTGATCATCTGTTGAACAATATTACACTTCAAGAACATGGTCGTGAATGAGCTTTCTGATGAAGTGCATGTGCAGTTCAATGTGTTTGCTGCACTGATGTTGGAATGTATCTTTGCATAGTTGAGTGGCACTTTGATTATCACACCAAAGTGTAGTCGGATGTTGTTGTTGAAATCCAAACTCTGAAAGGATTTGATGAAGCCATAGGTCTTCCTTACTAGCTTCTACGATACCACGATACTCTGCTTATGCTGAAGAAAGAGAAATGGCACTTTGTTTCTTGCAAGCTCATGTAATAGGTCCTTAACCAAGAGTGAACACATAACTTGCAGTAGAATTCCGATCATTTGGATCACCAACCTAATCAGAATCAATGAAACCAACCAATAAAGGAGATGCTTCTGCACTATAATGAATCCCAAAGTGAACTGTAACTCAAACATAACGAAGTATTCTTTTAGCTACTTTCCAATGAATTTCATGTGCATTTTTCATAAACCGAGCAATAAGACCAACAACAAAGGAAAGGTCAGGTTGAGTATGGGTCAAATACAGAATTTTTCCTAGAAATTGATGGCATAAGGTAGCATCAACTTCAGGGGAAGTACAAGTGACTGAAAGTTTGGCTCCAGACTAAAAGGGAGAAGGGCTCGGCTTACAGTCTTCCATGTGAAAATGGCATAGAAGATCACAGGAATACTTGGACTGGGAAAGGGAAATACCTTCCTTGGATTGCAAGACTTGAAGACCAAGAAAATAATACAAGTGTCCTAAGTCTGTCTTTTCAAACTTCTTTTTAAGGTTTGACTTCACATGGTTTATAAGGTTGGGATCACTACCAGTAAGGATAAGATCATCAACATAAAGAACAAGAATTATAAGAGAATTTCCCACTTTCTTGGTGTAGACAGTATTGTCAGAATTACACCTAGAAAAACCAGTTTCTAAAAGAAAGTTATCCATTTTGGCATACCAAGCCGGAGGAGCTTGCTTAAGACCATAAAGGGATTTCTTAAGCCAACATACAAGGCTAGATTTTGTTTGTATAAAACCAGTAGGTTGTTCCATATAGATTTCTTCATGAAAGTCCCCATGCAAGAAGGCAGATTTAACATCCATATGATGGACTTCGCATTTGAAAGAGGCAGCAAGGGAAAGAACAAGCTGATATAGTTCTTCATTTTGGCAACATGGGAGAAGGTTTTAGTATAGTTAGTGCCTTCAACTTGTGAAAAACCCTTAGCAACAAGACAATCTTTATGTTTATCAATTTGTTCATCTGGTCCATACTTGTTTCTGTGAACCCATTTGCTTCTAACAAGTTTTCGTCCCTTTGGTAGAGGAACAAGTTCCCATGTATCATTTGCTATTAATGAACGATATTCTTTAGTCATAGTTGCGTCCCAATCTGGATGTCCTGAAGATTCTGCAAAGGTGTCAGGATCATAATTTGCGGAAGCTTGAGCCAGTAAAGAAGAGGCTCTATCAAACTTAGAACGTGGATGTCGTTGATCTATAAGATCAGCGGCAAGAGTGCCTGCTACATCTCGAGTAGCATGGACCCATTTTGGAAGCTAAGGAGCTAAAGGAGGATTGTCATCCTCGCTTTCATCATCTGAAGAAGAAATATTTTCAAAAGTGGAAGAGAAAGAGAGAGGTGGCACATCCGCCAAACTAAGCTCATAGGCCGATATATTTTCCGCAAACTTTACATCTCTTCTAATGATAACATTTTTGGACTTAAGTGGAATAAGTCTATATCCTTTGACATCTTCAGAATATCCAACATAAATACATTTTTCACTCTTAGGTTCTAAAGCTTTATGTTTCTCATCTGGAATATGGGCCCATGCTTCACTTCCAAAAACACGAAAGTGACTTACATCTGGTTTAATTGAGCTTCATGCTTCTTCTGGAGTGATATTCTTTAAAACCTTAGTAGGAGTGTGATTTATTATGTAATTTGCACAGCTACTTTCTTCTGCCCAAAATTAAGACTAAGTCCTTTAGATTGGAGCATACAATTAGCCATTTCCTTTAAGGTGTGATTCTTCCTTTTAACTACACCATTTTGTTGTGGAGTATATGGAACAGTATGTTGCTTTTGAATTCCATTCTCAGTGCAAAAGTTGATGAATTTGTTGTTAACATATTCTCCACCATTATCAAATCTTAACTTAAGAATTTTATGTCCAGACTGTTTTTCAACAAAGGCCTTAAAGGCCAAGAATATGTTAATGTTATAGCTCTTATACCACTTGTTATAGCTCTCATACCACTTGTTATAGATCTAACCCAAAAATATATGAGAATACAAATATCCCAAAAACAATAAGATAGAAATAGATATAAATGCTTCTTTATTGATCAAACCCTTAAGGTAGGGCAACACCATACATTCACTCCTTAAGGAAGGAGAACACTCCACAAGCCATATGCTTGTCCATGCAATAATCCTTCACAATTCCTTCACCTCTCTCCATGTGGAGTCTCTAGCCTCTATATAGGCCTCATACATGCAATACCATGGGTCATTACCATGGTTCTCTCATACCATCAAACTAATACCATGGACCCATTACCTTATTACTAACTACTTGTGGTCCCTTACATGATATGGGTTAACCACCTTATTTATTACTATGGCCCATCCCATTATTACATTTTACCTTGGGACTTCTTGTACCCATATTATCCCCCCTAGGTATATAACGTTCCACCCCCCTTAGCATGTTTCATCCCCGAAACATGGGAAGAACACAAATAATAAGATCTACTAAAAAGAGTAGTCCACTGATACCATGCACGTGCATCTAGCCATCCAAGAGAAAGGTGAACCATCGATTTCACTAGTGCCTCACTCGCTTGAGATGGAAGTTGATCGTGGTAGCTCTTCTGTGTTGATGTGTATTAGGTGGATCTTTGCTCCTCTCTATCTGTCTTGCGGGGGTTGTTGTCCTTGTGACTAATTGGTTTCCATCTTGATGGTTGTCTTGCTGGGTGATGTGGGTGATGATATGTTGAATTTTTAACCCAACCAATATTACTGCAACCACTGAACCCTCATCAGATGTGTCAACACCTGTAACATTTTCGGCTTCAGCCTCTGTTTGTTTCTGATTGTCGACCATCAACTGCTCATCATCTGATATGTCAGTCCCTGGAACATCTTCTGTGTCAACTTCTATGGACTCTACCTATTTATTGATGGAAATATCCTGTAGTGTAATTTTCTTCTTTTTATACCGGAGCTTCAGGAATTTCTTCTGCACATTAATATTAATATTACCCATTGATTCCATCCAAGGATATCCAAAAACGACATCCATATTATCCATCTCTAAAGTATAAAAATCACCATGTGACACATACTTATCCATAGAAATCTTCAAATCCTTATACACTTGAACATCCTCATCATCCATGTGTGTGTGTTCAATGTGTTTTGCTGGAATTTGCAATTTTTTTGCCAAATTAACATTGATGAAATTATGCTTGCAACTAGGATTTATAGAAATAATGATCTTCTCTTTCTGAATCAATCCATGAACCTGCAATAAGGAGATACCAGCAGAAAATAACCCTTTAGGTTCATTGGTTTCCTTCTTTAAAATAAAATCTTTGCTAGGTTGTGTGTCTGTCTGTGTGAGCTTATCCACAAGATTAGCTTTATGGTCAAAGTGGTCCAAAAGATCTTTTGTGAATGTGTCTCAAGTCAAGGGCCTTCGATACCAATGTTGATGCCATTGCCACCATTGCCACCATTGCCACCATTGTCGTCTTTCATTGTCCAAGTACATTTTTCCCACACTCAACTGAGTCTCACCATCCATCATGTAAATCAATCTAAAATATTTATCCATTTGTGCTAGCCATTTGTCTGGATGAGAGCCATCAAATTTATACCAGTCCCTGAAATTCTAACCTAGGGCCGCCATAAAAAAAAAAAGGGGCAAAAACTTGAAATGGTCACAATTCCATCAATATTGCTCAGAATCCCTATTATGACCTATTTTTTTAAATGGAACAACCATTCTGCATCTGGCCATGTAATAGAAATCTTGATTCAAGCACTAGAATTCAGATCTACGCTACAACTCTCTCGTCGTCACCAAAATTTCTGCAAAAAAGAGTTGATTTTAAATCAACGATATCTCCCTCATCCGGACTCCGATTCAACTGATTCGTTTTTTTAAATTGGATATTTTTTCACAGAGAATCCAGATCTACAATTATATTTTGCAGATCTTGCACCAGGACATCCAGATCTGCGCCGCAAACTCGCTGCCCTGAAAAATTGTCTGCAACCCCACTGATTTTTAGATCAGCGATATCTCCTTCATTCGGACTCTGATTCAGCCGATTTTGTTTTTGAAATCGGGTATTTTTTCACATAGAATCCAGATCTGCAATTATATTTTGCATATCTTGCACCAAAACATACAAATCTGATCTATAAACTCAACGCCCTCGAAATCCTGCAAAAAGTAAAAAAAATTCTCCACTTTTTTGCCCAAGAAAGTGCTCTGATACCACTTGTTGTAGCTCTGATACCACTTGTTGTAGATCTAATATGAAAGTATAAGATAATACAAATCAACCCAGAAACAATATGATATTCTCTCATACCATCAAACTAATACCATGGGCCCATTACCTTATTACTAACTACTTGTGGTCCCTTACATGATATGGGTTAACCACCTTATTTCTTACTATGGCCCATCCCATTATTACATTATTACCTTGGGTACCTCCCTTGGTACCCCATATTATCCCCCCTAGGTATATAACAATTAAATACTTTACTCTTGAGTTTTAAGAAGTATACCCAAGTGTGTTTGGAGAAATCATCAATGAAAGTTAAGAAATACTTGTAGCCAGAGAATGAAACAACTGGAAGTGGACCACATAAATCACTATGCACAAGCTGTAAAGGGGCTAAGGCGTGCCAAGAGGTACGTTTTTCAAAACTATCCCGATGATATTTTCCAAGTACACATCTGAAACAAACACCATCTCTGCAAGATACCATTGGAAGACCTGTCACCATATTTTCTTTACATAGATTCTGAAGGGAGCAATAGTTTAAGTGACCAAATCACTCATGCCAATGTTTGCTCACTTCATCATTATGAGAAACAAATATTGAGGGAAGATTTTATGACCCAAAGTTGTTAGACTTATACAACCTTGTAGAATCAACAACAATGCTAGTAGCTAAAATCTGTCTAGGATCTCTTAGGTCCTTAATTACAACAACGTGAGGTGAAAATTCAACGATTTTATCTTCACCTAAATGAGTTATTTGATATACAAATAGAAGGTTGTAGGATAAGGTTGGAACACATAATACATCATTAAATTGACCATTCTCTATATGAACAATTCCAGTCCCTACAACACTAAGATATCTGTCATCACCAACATATATATTTTTGGTGTTACAATCATTTAAAGAAGAAAACATGGCTTTTTTTTGGCCATGTGATAAGAAGCTCCAGAATCAATGAGCCAGTCATGAGAATTAGAAGAAGAAGATACATTTAGTGCATAACCAAACCAAGATGTTTGACAACCACATGCAGAAAGTGCTATTCCTGAAGATGAATTTGAAGTTGAAGAGTGATCCAAATGGATGTTATGCTTCTTCATTGCTACTTCCAAGGCTTCCATCTTCCTAAAGAATTTGGATTCTAAGTGGCCATCTCGATTACAAAAGTGGCAATGTCTATCAGTCTTCTTCCCTTTGTTTATATTTTCCTTATCATTTTCTTGAAATGATTTTTCATTTTGAGGCTGAAATTGCTTAGGACCCTTGTTTGGTTTAGGACCATTCTTTCTAGGATACAGATTCTTAGGATTCTTTGAATTTGGTTGTTGCTGGGCAGCTAAGGCTTTCTTAGAAGAGTTTCCAAGATTAAGAAGACCAAGGTGTAAGAGTTTTCTTGTTCTATTATTAAAGAATCATAAAAGGAATCAAAGGAAGGGGACTTGTAGTCTTGCTCTTGAGAAATGAAGGCTTCTCTTGTAGAATGGAAGGTGCAAACAAACACAGAGTAGGTTGGTCCCAACTTAGTAAGAATGGAATAGATAGGGTTACCATCTTCTTTCTTAACCTTAACACCTTCCAAGAGAAGTCTAAGGGTCTTGAACTTGGATAGAAAATCTTCAATGGGAGAAAAATTATTGAGTTCCATTGTAAGCAGCTCATTTTTGAGTTGATGGGCTCTAAGTTCATTTTTAACTCCAAAAACTTTAGTGATCTATTTCATTGCTTCATTAAGAGTATCAAGTTCTGCGATATGGAATCTAAGGTCTGGAGAAATAGGCATCCCTATCAACCCATGTGCTTGATCTTGCCTATTTTCCCATTTGGCTGCCTTATCTTCATCTTTCAATTTGGTTTCTTGGCCTGAGGCTATTCTGTGAAGACCTTTACTTCTAAGTAAATCCACAATGTAGGACCACCATTGGAAGTAGTTGGTGATGTCAATAATTACTTGGCATGGACTTTACATTTTAACAGAAACTGAAGCTATAGATACTGAAAATAAGTGTTCCAATGGAAATATATCAAAAAAATAGGATGATTAAAAAAAAGGCTCTGAAAATGGCTTCGGAATGAAGAAATTATGGCTTTTTGAAGAAAAGTTGTTGGAGATGCCGAGGAAGTGCGGGAATGTGCAGAAATGAATGATAATGTTATATTTAAAAAAAATCTGCCCCCTTTCCAAACTTAATCTAATTAGCTCAACAAAAAGAAAGACTTGAAACTCAAGACCTCTATTCTCATAAAAGTAGCTTTGGACCAAGTGAGGTAGTTCTAGATAAAGGTTAGTAATTTTTGGAAAAAGAGGAAGGGTTTGTTTTTTTTTTTTTTTTAGTCACTGAAGCTTTGGGGTGCGTGCTTACTTGAGAAATCTATTTTTTCCCCTACAAAACAAAAAACCCAACATAGACATACAAAAAAAAACAAACCTTGCGACTTCAAGTTAGCTTTAGCTGGAAACTAAATATTTTCCGAGATCACACTAAAGCGTAGTAGAAAAGAGCATACGCATGAGAAAATGCTTCTTTTTTCCTAGATCGCACAGAGTCATGGGCCAAACATCATATGGATAAATGAAAGGTATAGATCTGGTAATAAAAAAACAAAGAGCTAAATAAACCAAAATAAACAGAGAGAAAATAACTAAAAACTACAAATAAACATTGTATACCTTGAGATCTTAAAAATGACATAGCTAGGGCTACCAGAAACCTTTTTGTGTCAAACAAAAGAGGTTCCTCACTGGAACAAATGCTCCTAATACAATAGAGTAGTCCTCTCAGCCCGAAAGTAGTCAGTAATAGTAGATCTAGGAAATGACAGTCTGATGCAGTTCTACCGACTTCAAATTTGGATCACCAACGGATGCAGCCCTCAAATAGCTCTGATACCATGTAGGAATGTATATGGTAAGTTCGAAAAGACACTAAAGGAAATTGCTCACAAAAAAATCACAGATCAATACACCAATATTGTTGACGTGGTTAAAACCCTCAAAAAGGGAAACAATCCAAAGCTTGAGCCAACACGGCCACTTCAGGCAATTTATTAATAAAAGAATGAAAATTTACATAAGCTTCTTTCATGAATGGTTACCCTACAAATGACCCTCATGCTCTTTAAATAGATATCATGGACCAATCGGGTGCTAAGCCACGGATTAAGTGTTGGTAATACCGAGGAGAGAGTGAACCATCAGATCACTACATATCGTGATGGTCAATTTGTAAGTTACAAAATTACATAGTAAAGAAACACACTTTACCTAACTCTACACTAGACCAAGTTATACTTAATTATTTCCTATCTGTCGGAATATCCGAACAGAAATAAAACACTAATCTAATTGAAAAAATGGAATCATTAGTCTACTTGTAGAATGTAAATTAATACTCTAATCGCAGAATGTGGAACGTTGTTTTGAAAAAAGAAATTTGATCTTTTCAACAATAACTCTTGTAACTGAAACCTTAAGGAAGCATGAATTCAAGAATCAAGTCTAATATACTTTGCATTGATGAATCACCTTTTTTATCACTGTGTTCAAGGAAACTTATCTTTATTAAAGGAATCCATCTACATTTCATAAGAAAACAACTATTGTTATGCAAATGCGGAAACATGTCTTCTAATTATGATTGCATATTTGTACATGTAATGAAGGAAAGGTGGGTCTAGAGTGGTCTTTGATCTTCCTCAACCATCGATTCAGAGCCTAGGGATCATGATTCAACCCTAAGGGACAAAATCCAAGTTTTTGGAGCAAATATGATCAAGTTTACAAATGCTACCAGAGTGCTACAAGAGTGTTATAGGAGGTGCTACATGAGGCCCTGTTTTGCTATAGGAGGAGATAACTTGCCAAATTCCCTAGTAAATCAAATGAAAATGGGATGGGATTTCTTTTCTATTAAATCATATGCTTTAGGACTACATTACAAGTGGAATCACTCCAAAATACCCTTGTTAACATGTGCTATAAAATAACAGAAAATTACTACTCTAAAAACTGGAAATTCAAGAACTAGTGAACTAGTTAACCTACCAAAGGCCTAACCTAATCAAGTGAAAATGATATGGGGTAATTTTTTTATTAAATTTAATATTTTTATGACCCAATACAAGTGGAATAAAATGAAATGAAACTCATCAACACGGTCTAAAAAATAGCAGAAAATTACTGCTATTTTGCTACAAGGGATTTCTAGAAATTCTAGATTTGTGAACTAGTAAACCAACCCAAGTAGATCAATAATGAATATGATTATTCAAAGGTTTTCTAAGGCTGCATCATTATTGTGACTCTTTAAATAAAATTCAAACAACTCACTTCAATCATTTAATGAATGTAACCTACAACAAAAGAGGTATGAATAGTAAATGTAGAAATAAGAGATGCAAGTGAAATAAACATTCAAAGGAAATAAAGAAATTATAGAAGAGGGTTGTGAGGCTCCTGGAATGGCTAATTCCAAGGAAACACGGAGTTTTATGAAGGAAACCAAGCTTTAGAAGCTAAAAATGGCAACAAACTTCATTATTTGAATCAATCCAAGTACATCCTTGCTAGAAATGAAAGTGAAACTACTTAGGAACAACTTTTCTCCACAAGAAGACTAAGAAATACATGCCCATATAGTTCACTTCGAAATGGTACTTATAAAAGATTATTAGGGAATATTTCCGCTCCAAAATCGCCCAAATAGTGGATATGGTTCTCAACACTAGGAATTTGCATTAAATGGCATGGAACAAATTCTTAGATTTTCTCAATCACTTGAGATCGAGAATTTGTCAATATTTTCATGATATTTTGCTCATTTATTATTCAATCTTGATCCTCCTATAGTAGGGAGCAAGTCCCTAGATTATCTTATCCTCCAAGTCTTCATAATTTGCGCAATATTATCACAATATTCTACAAAAGTAAATGATTTTAGGCACAAATATATAGTTATCTCTATACCTTCCTAATGAACATATTAAAGTTAAAAACATGTCATCTAATGCAAAAATATATTAATAACATAATTTTTGTCTAATTTGGAGGCCCGTCAGCATGCATTAGTAACATAAACAAAGAATATTTAGAAGAAAATTTTGAAAAAGAATACAACCTTGTAGAATGATCTTCTTTACCTACAACAACTGTAGAGCCTTCTATCATCTTAGAGATGGTAACAATCTTAGGTGTAAATTCCACCTGCTTTCATCTATTGGAATGTGTTATCTGGTAGATTGATAGCAAGTTTATGGATAGTTGTGGGATATGCAATATGTAATGAAAGCAACAATTGTCCATATATACTCTTCCTTTTCCATGTAATTGGATAGGGGTATTATCTCCCATAAGTATGGCAAGACTAGAAGATGTTTCCATGGTAAAAAAAGAATCTCCTAAGGCATCCATATGGTGTGTTTCCCCACTATCTATAATCCAAGAATTAGAAGAAGATGAAATTGCTACAAGTGCATGAAATTTACCTCAATCATATGATGCTTTCCCCTTCTTTCTAGCACCATTTAGAATGCAATGTCCAAGATTGTGGTGTTGGAGTGTTTATGCCATTATGTCAATATTCTTCTTCATGCATGTAGATTTGGGATGAAAGCCTCTATCGAAGTAAGTCCACTTTTTATTTTCCTTCTTTGATCTTCCATTTTTTAATTTGGAAGATTCATCATTGGATCTAACATTTGGTCCTTTTCTATTATCACGATCCTTTCCTTTTTTCTTCCACTTTCTCTTGTTGCTTCTCTAAACAACAAGTGCATGCACACTAGACCTTTTGAGGGTTCTGTTGTGGCCACCAACGACCCCCCCTCCTTATTTATTCTAAATAAGGGGGGACCCTTAGTTATTTAAATCTGAAGAATTTAAAGTAGCATTTAAATTTCTTTGTCGCAAATAAAGTTACCATCATAAGCTTAGGAAGCCACCTTGGAAACTCTTAAAACCTAAGCTTATGATAAGGTAAAAAATTGCCCGACCAAGGGAAATCACATCGCAAGAAAATAGCAGGATGCCACCTCTCAAACACAATCCCAATATTCACGAGATAACGATAACGACCAAATATCGCATCACATTCAGCATAACTTACTTAAAACACTTCAAGAAATCTGTCGATCTGCGATGCCGCCGATCGGAACATCGCATCTCGCAAGAAACAGGTTAACAAAAAATATGTCATACATAATATTTCTGCGATTTGTGATATTGCGACTTTGCGACTTTGCGATTCTACGATTTCGCGATCTGCGATATTGCGGCATTACGATTCTGCGATTTTGTGATCTACAATGTTGCGGTAGAAAATCACAAAATCGCTCCATTGCAAATCTATCATGCTCGTTATTCAAGAAAAGTAGCTCCCTTAAGCTGACACATGGTTATGCGCTTTAAATGCTAATAAAAAGAGTTAGCTGTCAATTATTAATAGAATATGGGTGTGTGCTCTTCAAAGAACATTTCACGTAAGGTGGTATATTTGGTATGTCTACGGCATTTAAAACTTTCCCATCACCCTTGCTTGTCATTCAATTTCACCTCACTTGTGAATTGCAGGCACAGAGAGCAGAGGACTATACAACACAATACGCAGATTGAAATGGGAAAGAAAAGCAAAGCCCCGAGCTCCGAAGAAGAGAAAATGGCACCTTTGTATACATACACGGCTTGCAATCGAGACGCGGGAATAGCTACGTGGGAAGGAATGTATAACATACTCGAAGAGGAGAATCTCAGAGTAATGGAAGTTACAGCTGTCGCAGGCTCACAAAGCTCTTCTGAAGCATCCCTCGCAGAGCTAGCTTGCTCATTCTTACATCGGATATCAACAAGGCAAAGAATACTCCCATACACGGACATGGTCAAATGGATATTGGATAACGTAGAAATAAAAAATAGAAAGTTCAAGGTTCATGGTCAAGGACTCATTGGTTCATTTGTCACACAAGATTTAAAGCTCATGTATCATCTACCAGAACCACAAGTGATCTAAAACAGACAGTTTACAGAGAATTTTGTAAAAGAAAATCCGGACCTGGTAGAAACTACCAAAGATTGGTCTAGGAGAGATGAGCCACTCAAGAAAGACAAACATGGTATGTACAGTACTGGTGCCCTTACCTCTCCATACTGCTTTGCTGCTGCCATGCTCTGTAGAACATTTGGAATGCTAGATATTAACAAATTCTCATGGGAGTGGCTTCCATTAATGGATGCCGCCACAAATGCCACCATTGTAGATTGGGCTAGAGTTTTATCTGATAACTTGGCCACAGCCATTGGCAATTACCGGTCCAAAAGAGCTACGGCTCAGAGGATTTATCCTCCTTTTTACCTTTCTGCGTATATAATGGATGCAATATGTTATATTTCCAAGTTTCCTGTTAGGGGTTGGAAGTGGACGACACAAGACCCTTTACCCATTCATGTATATCACAAAGAGTTATGGAACTATCAGTTCGTCCCATATTTTACCAAATTTGTCATGGAGTTATGTTGCCCTTGTATAGAATTTTGTATGATAAAGACCCTCCGAGATGCTAGCCTGAAGCACAAGTAGACATCCTCACTATCGCAAGATGGTTCGGGGAAGAAATGTTTACTTATGTCAAGGTTTTTGGAAGTTTTGTACCCCCTCATGTCCTGCCTGTATATATTCCTGATAAACTCTTAGCCAGAGAGATCGCCTACCAAAGCTGTGGAGAAGGAGGCCTAACTAAAGAATTAAAAGACAAAAAAAAAGGCTATCTGGCCACAGTTCCCTATAGCCTGTGGGGCCTTCTCGCTATTTGATGTAGGTCACACCTTTGCAGAAGTAAAGAACATCACGTGCTTACAGCTCTTCAAATTCATTGCAAGGCCATTTGACCCTTATGAGGTCACCCACAATTGTACAACAACAGTCAAGATAAAGGTATTCTCCGGAGAAAAAGATTTATTTGATGATTTATTTCAGCAGAAAAACACATTGGAAGAAATTCTGCACACAGCCCAACAGCAACTACCCCCAGAAGAATTTCAAAGGTTCAAAACATACAGGGAAAGAAGGCTGGCCAATATTCCTTTGGAAAAGCTATGCCTAAAACCCCCAAGAGAGCCAACTCCAAGTGTTAGTCTCAATGGAAGTTCAAGTACCAACGGATCTAAGTCTAAATCTGAAAAAGAAGCGCCTGAACAATCTAAAAGATCCGAAAATGAACTAGATAAGAACGAAGGGTCAGTGAATGATACTGCCCAGTCAGAAGAACTTCTACATCAGCAAATTATTGCCTCTCCGTAAAGAAATCCTCCCCCTCTAGTCATCCAAGCACCACCAGTCACAGTTGAACTAGATAAAGAATGGGAAACCTTCAATGACTTGATCAATCTTGAAGGACAGACCATGAAGACAAATGTCAGCGATGTACAGATAATAAAAGAAGTAGTCACAGGAATAGTCAGCGAAGCCTCAGATGTGGAGCATATTCCTATTTCTCCATCCTCTGAGCTTGTACTAAAAGTAGAAGAAATTCCTCCCCTAGATGTATTTTATAGCCCACAACATAAAGTAGTAGTAAGGAAGCAAAGATAGAAAAGGAAGCTGGAAAGCACTCTCTCTCAAAACATAGAACAATTGAACGTCTTGTGGAAAGATCCCGCAAGCAATCCCATGGAAAATCTCACCAAACTATCTCAGATCGCAGGAGCATACGCCTCCGCTACAATTGACAAAGAATCTGAGGTATAACAACTGCTAAAAGAAAGGGAAGATCAGATACAAGTACTGCAACAATAATTGCAACAAGCCCATGCCAATAACGAAGCACAGAAACAGCTTGAAAAGTTGCAACAAGACTTCCAGCAGATGTAGTTAAGCTACCAAAATAGTTTGGATGAGAAAGGAAAACAGTTATAAGATTTGATAGAGATGCACAAGGATGACCTGAAGCTCAAAGAGTTCATCACAGAGTCCATTTCCCTGAATGAGCAATTACTACAGCAGCAAGAAACATTAGGCCAAAAAATATCACAGTGGAGTCATTATTGCGAAATTAGTGATAAAACCACTAATCAAGTAGTAGACTTGCGGAGCGACTATGATCTGATTGACAAACGAGTGACTGAGTATTTGGTATGGCAAGAGACATAGGAGGGTAAAAGAGCAGGTGCACCAAGGATTAATGAAAATCACAAGGAAATGCTCTTTAACAAATGGGACGAGCAAATCAGGGGAGCATAGCAAGCAACAAAAGGAGCAGCCACGGAAGCAAGCAGACTTATTGATTGTGTAAATGAGAATTTACACAGGACAAATTTTATCGCAGAGACCACCCCGGTGTACTTACCAAATGCTCAACAACTAGAAGCAGATTGGAAACAGAGAGCTCAAGAAAAGGCTAAAGTAATCCAAAGGCTAAGTAAGTTAAACTGGGATTGTTATTAGACATACTTGGTAAAGCCACATAGCCAATGGATGACTGTTAAGTGCATTATAAATGCAACCGAAAAGATGGTGCTAGCTCTCATAGATTTTGTTTTCTTAGCCCAGTTGAAAGCGGAAGTCAGCCACCCAAATCTCCTTAAACAGATGCTGCGCGCATGTGACTTCAGAGATCAAGCACATAAATAGTTTAATTTTAGTTTTAATTTCATTTTATTTTCCTGAAAAAAAGGACAGTCATTTAAACCACATCCTTTATTTTTGTAATAATTTATTTTTAGAATTAGTCAGTAGTATTTAAACCCTTCTCATGCATTTAGAGAAGGGTCCATAAATTTATCAAAAACTTGTCTCAGAACATGGCACTTTTGCACCCTCAGAGGAGGTTTTGGTGAATGAATGGAACAGGGTTTATTTGATATTTGCATTTAATATCTGCTACTGATGTTGCACTTCTGTACTCTTAGTAGATGTTGAATCAAGGAGAGATAAATCAATCATTGCTTGAAGCTCATAAGTAGGAATAGTTATAAATGGTACTTTTATCTCTTAACCATTTCTGCTTATGCGTTAAAGCGATATTCAGTTTTCAGTTATTTATATGTTACAGCATGAATGTCTGAGTTATCATTTGGCACTTTTGTATGGTGATAACTATTTTTTTATGTTTAGTATATGAATAGCTCATTTATGCGATAAGTTTTAGCAGCTGTTTTGTCTAACTTCTTATATGAAGTAGCTCATTTTTATCGAATTCTTTTCTTATGATAGCTAAATGATCTTTATTACCAGTTATTGTATGAAATATTTTTAGATCGCATAGAAGAAAGATCACGGCCCGGGTCAGCATAACTTTCAATGTTTTTCTGTTTATTAGAATACAATAGCATAGCATTAGATTAGATAGACGTATTCCAATCCAAACAGAAACACCCATCTTTCTCTCACACACACACTGAATTGGGAAACTGGTCCCATGTCCCCAGTCCGACCCGCTATACCAAACGGATAAGGAGCTACCAACCAAGGTCCGGACCGAGCAGGTATCCCCCTTGTTGTCGACCCGATTTTCGGGGCCTTCAACAGGTTCCCATTTTGATAAGTTTTTTTTGTTATTGCATAAGGGACTCAGTCAAAGAGTCCATCAATGACATCTTCCAAGTAAAACCCATAATTAATATTAAATCATGGAATTAAGAAATAAAAATATAGTATTTCGGTTTGAGCTAGGAAATATTCAAGATAATAAATTGTTCCTCTTTCTTTCCAATACCGCATGTATTTAACTCTTGAACTAGAGACTTGTACTTCATGAAGAAGTCTTGTAGGGCTTAAAAAATGCTCGAGGTCAAAGAAATGAGCTCATTCTCCAAATCATGCCCACACATCATGTCTTTCTATCAAAAGAGACCCTCAAGGGTTTTCTAAACTTGATCTGTAAACTGCCATTAATATTTCACTAGATAGTTCGTCACAACATATATGATAAAATTATATTCAAAATTTGAAATTCTACACCATTACAATTATATTTATTTTTACATTTATGGATGTATATTATTATTAATAGTGTATGCATGAAAATTAAATTATGCATAAAATAGAGAATAATGAAATGAAATATCACACACACATTTAACAAATGATATGACTTGGGAAACCCTTTAGGAGAAGAACACAACTAGAAGGTGAGGTCATTCCACTCTCTTTCTCTGGATGAAAATATATCTATGAGTACAACTAAGTATGGTCTATGGCCCATGGGATACTACAATTCACAAATCCTCTTTGTGTGCTCTATATCTTATTTCTCTTGGTTGTTTTTACTCAACTATTGAAAAAATGCACTTGAAAGAAAGGAACCCCTTTTCCTCCTAGTGAGCTAGTTATAACACAACTCGGTAGCGTACTAATGGTTAGGTTTGACTACCTCAACCCTTAATGAGTGTTTCAATGTAGACCCTTCTAGAGTCTTCTCCATCATAATCATGTTTCTAGCCCATTTTTCTTGAATAATGGAGGCTAATGTGGCATCCACTCGAATTATGGTGGTGAAAACAAGAACGCCAACTTCTAAGTGGCATAACTTTCTCATACAAACGTTGATTGACATGATTCTTGCAACATTGGAATGGTCTCTATGTGTATAATAGGCAAGAAAGGCATCACACTAGAGAAACAAATTTTTACCTCCAAAAAACATTATTTGATGCCTCAAAATGCTCTCGAAATATTTTAGAACCACATTTGTCAAACTAAGTCCCACTGGTAAAAAGGGTCTTATGAGATTATTCCTCCACATTTTCCACTATGAACACATGGATAAGGATGAAAAATAACATAATGATCCAATCCATATAATAAAATTGTTGGTAGTGTTGTTAGACTCTATGTGAAAGAATATATATAGAGAAATGGATAAGCAAAGAAGCCCATACACTTCATCCATTCTATTGAAATATTTCATCTTCTTGAGAGACACATTCAAATTGATTTCATTTACCATAGTGTTTCTAAATATCCCCTTACCTCTGTGAACATAAAAAAGAATGATTCTTGGCTTCCATTCATGCCAGTTGAATGGCATGATATTTTCTTGTTGTTCATACTATAGAGACTAGTCCATCGTTTTTAATCTTCAATCTTCAATACCTGTAAATATGGATGTATTTTTCTTCACCACCAACCATACGCTGATGCCATGTGAAATTTTTTGTGACATCTACAAAGAATCTAGGTGGAAAAAAAAGTAATAATTGCAATCTATAACTAAAGATTACAAAAGAAATTAGAATTCAATTTATCTATATATATCTATACCTCTATATGAAAAAATGAAGTAGAATACAATGATATGTATCCTCCATGAAGATGTGTTCCTTAGTTTGGTGTCATAGTGCACATATAAAATCTCTCAAGTATCAACCTAGTTAACTAGTTAAGTAAACTAGTTAACTATTCAAATGAACTAGTAGAATCCTAGAGATAATTAGATAATCAACATGCGTAAGTGGAATTGTACTAAATTCAATTCACACCTAGAACTAGTTAAATATAGAATTATCCAACAATCAACAATTAACTATTTAATGGCTCATGCATGACTCTACTCATAGTTTGACTCCACTCATAGTGAAGAGAAGTAAAACTCATGCATACATAACTCCACTCCACTACTATGATGGAAGTACAACTAAGTGTTATTGGAGTACAACTATATATTAACTTAAAATGAGGAGTACAATGCATGGTGATGAAACCAATGCATGATGATGGTTGTAAGATAAGAGAAACATGTGACTAAATAGGGAAAATACATAGAGATGATTATATACACCAATAATTCCCACTGTATTGTTAAACATTTAAAATTTCACTATAATTGTTTCCCATTTTTAGTAGAATTGGAAAAAATGAGAGGTTTTCTATGGTTAATTCCTATGTTAAAAAATACTCTAAAGCTTTTTTATCATCAAGTAAGAAATTAAGCTTTGGCTTCTACATACCTTGTTCTTTTAATGAAATATGTCCACACATACACGCTCGACACTTATGTTGGAACCTTGACACCTAGAACCAAAAGCTACCTTTCCTACATATCAGAGGTTCCATTGATCTGAAAATGGGGCACTAAAGGCTTCTTGTGAATTTACAAGAACCTCTCCCACTTCCAAAGCTTAATTATTCCCAAGATATTATGATTAACCAATGGGGAATTAATAATGTGCTTGAAAATAAGGTGTATGCTGGTGTTTATTTTTTACTGTTTGTATGCTTTAAAATTCTGTTGTTTATGTTGATATAACATGCATACAATAGTAAAACAGTGTAGCAAATAACAAACACATAAGACAGCAATTTAATTAGGAGTTCACCCAAAACTTTTGGGATACATCTCCGTGAGCTCTAGTCAACTCGACTAGGCTCTCTGGGATTATGGCAACATTCCTTTTACAAGCTCCTCGCTCAACTCCATTGGTTTACACAGAACACAATGGGTTTAGACACCATATTATCCCTGGCTCTAAAGCTCTCGGTGTTTTGGCTCTACACTCTGGCTCTGGCTGTTGGCTCTGGCTCTGGCTCTGGCTCTGGCTCGTGGCTTTGGCTCTAGCTCTTGGTTCTGGCTCGTGGCTCTTAGCTCACAGCTCTGGTTTCTCTAAGCTCTCTCTCGGCCTCTGTGTGCCTCTGCAATTCGCTTGACCTCTAAGCAATCCTCGGCAACCTTCTAGCGACCCTTTTTCAGTCCTCTAGCTCTTTGGCAACCTTCAGCTACCTTCAGCAACAACTTGCTATTTTCAAGGGAGCTCTTTAGTTCACTCGACTTTTGCGTGACTCCCAAAAAACTCTCTCAGCTCTCTGCATTGCCTCCTTATGGATTTCTCTAGCTTCCCCCTCGTTAATTGGGCTGTCTGGCTCCTTTGAGGCATTTTTTTCACTCTTCGGCTTCCCTAGCCATTTCTTTGTGTGTTATCATCCCTCTGCAACCCTGCGGCTTCTCTCCGCATTGTCTATTCAACTGGCCATCTAGCTTTGTAGCTCTGTGGCTTCAAAAGCATCATTTTCTGCCAAAAACACCCACTTTTAGTGTGGAATGATGATCAAGGGTTGTTACAAAGGAATCGAGGCCTTTTTCCAGGCAAAACCCGAAAATGAAAAAATTTCAATACACAGAGATTTTCCGAAAAATACACTATCGGGCACGAAGTCCTGAACTACAAATTCCCTGAAATCATCACTAAAAACCCTATCGAATCTGCGATTAGGTAGCATATCGCATCACATAGGTGGATTGGGTAAAACCCCGAATACACGAGACAACACTGAAAAACCCGTCAAAATTCTTTCTATCGAACTTCAAATATTATGGCATCTGCCCTATAATCATATCAGGTCCCACCTTGATTGCTAATTGCAATTGCAACGGCTCGGGTGTCGATACTTTGGGTATGCCAATCCGCCGATGCCGATATCGACAATCACATATCACATGTTATCGCCCCTTTATATCGTTACGATGCGATATATCACAATCGCATGTCGCATAGCCTCGGGGTTCCTTCCCTTACCTTGTGGCATTACTGGCGCTGATTCACCAATCATCCCAGTTGCATATTGCATTAGCCCAAGGTCCCGTCATCAAGCGAAGGCTTACCTCCGATGTGATAAGTCAGAGGTCACAGTCAGAGGTTCCTTCTGCCTCCACGTTAAGTCCTCCTCTCGACCCATCTCCGATGTGATTTCCATTTTTAAGGGTTTTTTTGCCATTTTTGAAGATTTTGCCTCTTTTTCCAAAGAACAAAGGGAAACTTCTTTCTGCAATAACTTCTGCCTCTGAAATCCATTTTAGCCCATTCAAGTTGTAGTAGATTCAAAAGGAAAAGATCTCTGCAATGGGGCTATTTCCAGGAACATCCTTGGACTTCCATTTTCCTCTTTGAGGAACACTTAGACTTAGAATTCTATCCAAAATCCATTTTGGATCACACCTTCCAACTAAAGAAATTTTGTTTTCCAAAAGACTGATCTACTAACCTGAATAGTAAATGAGAGTAACAACACCCTCTTCTTTCAACCTCCACACACTTGCCTTTGCATAGTGCCTCTAAACCAAAGCCTTTGACCACTTTTCTTCCTGGATGTGTTGGTCTTCCTAGGAAGAACTGTCTTCCTCCTTGCCTTCCTGCAAAACTCCTGCTGAGATGGTCATAGAAGGTAGTTTGAACTACTCTGCCTTGATCATTGGTCCAAGGTGGCTCAAACCAATGTGAAGTACATATACTTCACAAAAAATTTCATTTTTACATGTTTGACAAGTTGTCAACAACAACTGTTAACAACAACATAAATACAGACAACAAATGGATGGACTAAACTCCTGCTTCACAAAAGAAACAGATTTCACATCTTGTGAACACCTCCATGTCTTACATCTGCATACAAATGATGGAATAGATAACAAGCCCACAAAACATGCCCTTAAAACAAATGACCCTTCAAGTCAAGCATGTAGACAAAGACCATTAGGACTCTTTTTCAAAAGATGAAACACTTCATCATTATCTCCATCTTGGAGACCACATCAACTTTTCTCAAGTCAATATTACATGCATGTTACAACAAAGCAATCAACCCTTCAATTTAA